>OZ018323.1:180906812-181169312 GCA_963969495.1 Ceratothoa steindachneri
AACCTCTCAACCAGTGGAATATACTTGGACTAAAGTTTAAAACCTTTCAACCAGTGGAAAATACTTGAACTAAAGCTATAAACCTTTCAAGCAGTGGAATATACTTGAACTAAAGCTAGAAACTTTTCAAGCAGTGGAAAATACTTAAACTAAAGCTATAAACCTTTCAACCAGTGTAAAATACTTGAACTAAAGCTCGAAACCTTTCAACCAGTGGAAAATACTTGAACTAAAGCTCGAAACTTTCAACCATTGGAAAAAACTTGAACTAAAGCTATAAACCTTTCGACCAGTGGAATATACTTGAACTAAAGCTCGAAACCTTTCACCCAGTGAAAAATACTTGAAATAAAGCTAGAAACATTTCAACCAGTGGAAAATACTTGAACTAAAGCTATAAACGTTTCAAGCAGTGGAAAATACTTGAACTAAAGCTAGAAAACTTACAAGCAGTGGAAAATACTTAAACTAAAGCTATAAACCTTTCAACCAGTGTAAAATACTTGAATTAAAGCTCGAAACCTTTCAACCAGTAGAAAATACTTGAACTAAAGCTCGAAACCTTTCAACCAGTGGAAAATACTTAAAAAAAAGCTATAAACCTTTCGACCAGTGGAATATACTTGAACTAAAACTTGAAACCTTTCAACCAGTGGAAAATACTTGAACTAAATCTATATTCCTTTTAAGCAGTGGAAAATACTTTAACTAAAGCTTGAAACCTTTCAACCAGTGTAAAATACTTAAATTAAAGCTCGAAACCTTTCAACCAGTGGAAAATACTTGAACTAAAGCTCGAAACCTTTCAACCAGTGGAAAATACTTAAAAAAAAGCTATAAACCTTTCGACCAGTGGAATATACTTAAACTAAAGCTTGAAACCTTTCAACCAGTGGAAAATACTTGAACTAAATCTATATTCCTTTTAAGCAGTGGAAAATACTTTAACTAAAGCTTGAAACCTTTCAACTAGTGAAAAATACTTGAAATAAAGCTAGAAAACTTACAAGCAGTGGAAAATACTTGAAAACTAAAGCTATAAACTTTTCGACCAGTGAAATATACTTGAGCTAAAGCTCGAAACCTTTCACCCAGTGCAAAATACTTGAACTAAAGCTAGAAACGTTTCAACCAGTGGAAAATACTTGAACTAAAGCTAGAAACATTTCAAGCAGTGGAAAATACTTGAACTAAAGCTATAAATCTTTCAACCAGTGGAAAATACTTGAACTAAAGCTAAAAACCTTTCAAACAGTGGAAAATACTTGAACTAAAGCTAAAAACCTTTCAACCAGTGGAAAATACTTAAAATAAAGCTAGAAACCTTACAAGCAGTGGAAAATACTTGAACTAAAGCTATAAACCTTTCTACCAGTGGAATATACTTGAACTAAAGCTCAAAACTTTTAAACCAGTGGAAAATACTTGAACTAAAGCTAAAAACCTTTTAACCAGTGGAAAATACTTGAACTAATGCTATGAACCTCTCGACCAGTGGAAGATATCTGAACTAAAGCTCGCAACCTTTCAACCAGTGGAAAATACTTGAACTAAAGCTAAAAACCTTTCAAACAGTGGAAAATACTTGAACTAAAGCTAAAAACGTTTCAACCAGTGGAAAATACTTGAACTAAAGCTATAAACTTTTCAAGCAGTGGAAAATACTTAAACTAAAGCTATAAACCTGTCAACAAGTGTAAAATACTTGAACTAAAGCTCGAAACCTTTCAACCAGTGGAAAATACTTGAACTAAAGCTCGAAACCTTTCAACCAATGGAAAATACTTGAACTAAAGCTATAAACCTTTCGACCAGTGGAATATACTTCAACTAAAGCTAGAAACCTTTCAACCAGCGGAAAATACTTGAACTAAATCTATATTCCTTTTAAGCAGTGGAAAATACTTTAACTAAAGCTTGAAACCTTTCAACTAGTGAAAAATACTTGAAATAAAGCTAGAAACCTTACAAGCAGTGGAAAATACTTGAACTAAAGCTATAAACTTTTCGACCAGTGGAATATACTTGAACTAAAGCTCTAAACCTTTCACCCAGTGAAAAATACTTGAAATAAAGCTAGAAACATTTCAACCAGTGGAAAATACTTGAACTAAAGCTATAAACGTTTCAAGCAGTGGAAAATACTTGAACTAAAGCTCGAAACCTCTCAACCAGTGGAATATACTTGAACTAAAGTTTAAAACCTTTCAACCAGTGGAAAATACTTGAACTAAAGCTTGAAACCTTTCAAGCAGTGGAAAATACTTGAACTAAAGCTAGAAACTTTTCAAGCAGTGGAAAATACCTCAAACTAAAGCTATAAACCTTTAAACCAGTGTAAAATACTTGAACTAAAGCTCGAAACCTTTCAACCAGTGAAAAATACTTGAGCTAAAGCTCGAAACCTTTCAACCAGTGGAAAATACTTGAACTAAATCTATATTCCTTTTAAGCAGTGGAAAATACTTTAACTAAAGCTTGAAACCTTTCAACTAGTGAAAAATACTTGAAATAAAGCTAGAAAGCTTACAAGCAGTGGAAAATACCTCAAACTAAAGCTATAAACCTTTAAACCAGTGTAAAATACTTGAACTAAAGCTCGAAACCTTTCAACCAGTGGAAAATACTTGAGCTAAAGCTCGAAACCTTTCAACCAGTGGAAAATACTTGAACAAAAGCTATAAACCTTTCGATCAGTGGAATATACTTGAACTAAAGCTTGAAACCTTTCAACCAGTGGAAAATACTTGAACTAAATCTATATTCCTTTTAAGCAGTGGAAAATACTTTAACTAAAGCTTGAAACCTTTCAACTAGTGAAAAATACTTGAAATAAAGCTAGAAACCTTACAAGCAGTGGAAAATACTTGAACTAAAGCTATAAACTTTTCGACCAGTAGAATATACTTGAGCTAAAGCTCGAAACCTTTCACCCAGTGGAAAATACTTGAACTAAAGCTAGAAACGTTTCAACCAGTGGAAAATACTTGAACTAAAGCTAGAAACATTTCAAGCAGTGGAAAATACTTGAACTAAAGCTATAAATCTTTCAACCAGTGGAAAATACTTGAACTAAAGCTCAAAACCTTTCAACCAGTGGAAAATACTTGAACTAAAGCTAAAAACCTTTCAACCAGTGGAAAATACTTAAAATAAAGCTAGAAACCTTACAAGCAGTGAAAAATACTTGAACTAAAGCTATAAACCTTTCGACCAGTGGAATATACTTGAACTAAAGCTAAAAACTTTTCCTCCAGTGGAAAATACTTGAACTAAAGCTAAAAACCTTTTAACCAGTGGAAAATACTTGAACTAATGCTATAAACCTCTCGACCAGTGAAAGATATCTGAACTAAAGCTCGAAACCTTTCAACCAGTGGAAAATACTTGAACTAAAGCTAAAAACCTTTCAAACAGTGGAAAATACTCGAACTAAAGCTAAAAACGTTTCACCCAGTGGAAAATACTTGAACTAATGCTATAAACTTTTCAAGCAGTGGAAAATACTTAAAATACTGCTATAAACCTCTCAACCAGTGTAAAATACTTGAACTAAAGCTCGAAACCTTTCAACCAGTGGAAAATACTTGAACTAAAGCTCGAAACCTTTCAACCAGTGGAAAATACTTGAACTAAAGCTATAAACCTTTCGACCAGTGGAATATACTTCAACTAAAGCTAGAAACCTTTCAACCAGTGAAAAATACTTGAACTAAATCTATATTCCTTTTAAGCAGCGGAAAATACTTTAACTAAAGCTTAAAACCTTTCAACTAGTGAAAAATACTTGAAATAAAGCAAGAAACCTTACAAGCAGTGGAAAATACTTGAACTAAAGCTATAAACTTTTCGACCAGTGGAATATACTTGAACTAAAGCTTGAAACCTTTCACCCAGTGGAAAATAGTTGAAATAAAGCTAAAAACGTTCCAACCAGTGGAAAATAATTGAACTAAAGCTAGAAACATTTCAAGCAGTGGAAAATAATTGAACTAAAGCTATAAATCTTTCAACCAGTGGAAAATACTTGAACTAAAGCTCAAAACCTTTCAACCAGTGGAAAATACTTGAACTAAAGCTAAAAACCTTTCAACCAGTGGAAAATACTTGAACTAAAGCTCGAAACCTTTCTACCAGTGGAAAATACTTGAACTTAAACTCGAAACCTTTCAATTAGTGGAAAATACTTGAACTAAAGCTAGAAACGTTTCAAGCAGTGGAAAATACTTGAACTAAAGCTCGAAACCTCTCAACCAGTGGAATATACTTGAACTAAAGTTTAAAACCTTTCAACCAGTGGAAAATACTTGAACTAAAGCTATAAACCTTTCAAGCAGTGGAATATACTTGAACTAAAGCTAGAAACTTTTCAAGCAGTGGAAAATACTTAAACTAAAGCTATAAACCTTTCAACCAGTGTAAAATACTTGAACTAAAGCTCGCAACCTTTCAACCAGTGGAAAATACTTGAACTAAAGCTCGAAACTTTCAACCATTGGAAAAAACTTGAACTAAAGCTATAAACCTTTCGACCAGTGGAATATACTTGAACTAAAGCTTGAAACCTTTCAACCAGTAAAAAATACTTGAACTAAATCTATATTCCTTTTAAGCAGTGGAAAATACTTTAACTAAAGCTTGAAACCTTTCAACTAGTGAAAAATACTTGAAATAAAGCTAGAAAACTTACAAGCAGTGGAAAATACTTAAACTAAAGCTATAAACCTTTCAACCAGTGTAAAATACTTGAATTAAAGCTCGAAACCTTTCAACCAGTAGAAAATACTTGAACTAAAGCTCGAAACCTTTCAACCAGTGGAAAATACTTAAAAAAAAGCTATAAACCTTTCGACCAGTGGAATATACTTGAACTAAAACTTGAAACCTTTCAACCAGTGGAAAATACTTGAACTAAATCTATATTCCTTTTAAGCAGTGGAAAATACTTTAACTAAAGCTTGAAACCTTTCAACCAGTGTAAAATACTTGAATTAAAGCTCGAAACCTTTCAACCAGTGGAAAATACTTGAACTAAAGCTCGAAACCTTTCAACCAGTGGAAAATACTTAAAAAAAGCTATAAACCTTTCGACCAGTGGAATATACTTAAACTAAAGCTTGAAACCTTTCAACCAGTGGAAAATACTTGAACTAAATCTATATTCCTTTTAAGCAGTGGAAAATACTTTAACTAAAGCTTGAAACCTTTCAACTAGTGAAAAATACTTGAAATAAAGCTAGAAAACTTACAAGCAGTGGAAAATACTTGAAAACTAAAGCTATAAACTTTTCGACCAGTGGAATATACTTGAGCTAAAGCTCGAAACCTTTCACCCAGTGCAAAATACTTGAACTAAAGCTAGAAACGTTTCAACCAGTGGAAAATACTTGAACTAAAGCTAGAAACATTTCAAGCAGTGGAAAATACTTGAACTAAAGCTATAAATCTTTCAACCAGTGGAAAATACTTGAACTAAAGCTCAAAACCTTTCAAACAGTGGAAAATACTTGAACTAAAGCTAAAAACCTTTCAACCAGTGGAAAATACTTAAAATAAAGCTAGAAACCTTACAAGCAGTGGAAAATACTTGAACTAAAGCTATAAACCTTTCTACCAGTGGAATATACTTGAACTAAAGCTCAAAACTTTTCAACCAGTGGAAAATACTTGAACTGAAGCTAAAAACCTTTTAACCAGTGGAAAATACTTGAACTAATGCTATAAACCTCTCGACCAGTGGAAGATATCTGAACTAAAGCTCGCAACCTTTCAACCAGTGGAAAATACTTGAACTAAAGCTAAAAACCTTTCAAACAGTGGAAAATACTTGAACTAAAGCTAAAAACGTTTCAACCAGTGGAAAATACTTGAACTAAAGCTATAAACTTTTCAAGCAGTGGAAAATACTTAAACTAAAGCTATAAACCTGTCAACAAGTGTAAAATACTTGAACTAAAGCTCGAAACCTTTCAACCAGTGGAAAATACTTGAACTAAAGCTCGAAACCTTTCAACCAATGGAAAATACTTGAACTAAAGCTATAAACCTTTCGACCAGTGGAATATACTTCAACTAAAGCTAGAAACCTTTCAACTAGCGGAAAATACTTGAACTAAATCTATATTCCTTTTAAGCAGTGGAAAATACTTTAACTAAAGCTTGAAACCTTTCAACTAGTGAAAAATACTTGAAATAAAGCTAGAAACCTTACAAGCAGTGGAAAATACTTGAACTAAAGCTATAAACTTTTCGACCAGTAAAATATACTTGAACTAAAGCTCGAAACCTTTCACCCAGTGAAAAATACTTGAAATAAAGCTAGAAACATTTCAACCAGTGGAAAATACTTGAACTAAAGCTATAAACGTTTCAAGCAGTGGAAAATACTTGAACTAAAGCTCGAAACCTCTCAACCAGTGGAATATACTTGAACTAAAGTTTAAAACCTTTCAACCAGTGGAAAATACTTGAACTAAAGCTTGAAACCTTTCAAGCAGTGGAAAATACTTGAACTAAAGCTAGAAACTTTTCAAGCAGTGGAAAATACCTCAAACCAAAGCTATAAACCTTTAAACCAGTGTAAAATACTTGAACTAAAGCTCGAAACCTTTCAACCAGTGAAAAATACTTGAGCTAAAGCTCGAAACCTTTCAACCAGTGGAAAATACTTGAACTAAATCTATATTCCTTTTAAGCAGTGGAAAATACTTTAACTAAAGCTTGAAACCTTTCAACTAGTGAAAAATACTTGAAATAAAGCTAGAAAGCTTACAAGCAGTGGAAAATACCTCAAACTAAAGCTATAAACCTTTAAACCAGTGTAAAATACTTGAACTAAAGCTCGAAACCTTTCAACCAGTGGAAAATACTTGAGCTAAAGCTCGAAACCTTTCAACCAGTGGAAAATACTTGAACAAAAGCTATAAACCTTTCGATCAGTGGAATATACTTGAACTAAAGCTTGAAACCTTTCAACCAGTGGAAAATACTTGAACTAAATCTATATTCCTTTTAAGCAGTGGAAAATACTTTAACTAAAGCTTGAAACCTTTCAACTAGTGAAAAATACTTGAAATAAAGCTAGAAAACTTACAAGCAGTGGAAAATACTTGAACTAAAGCTATAAACTTTTCGACCAGTAGAATATACTTGAGCTAAAGCTCGAAACCTTTCACCCAGTGGAAAATACTTGAACTAAAGCTAGAAACGTTTCAACCAGTGGAAAATACTTGAACTAAAGCTAGAAACATTTCAAGCAGTGGAAAATACTTGAACTAAAGCTATAAATCTTTCAACCAGTGGAAAATACTTGAACTAAAGCTCAAAACCTTTCAACCAGTGGAAAATACTTGAACTAAAGCTAAAAACCTTTCAACCAGTGGAAAATACTTAAAATAAAGCTAGAAACCTTACAAGCAGTGAAAAATACTTGAACTAAAGCTATAAACCTTTCGACCAGTGGAATATACTTGAACTAAAGCTAAAAACTTTTCCTCCAGTGGAAAATACTTGAACTAAAGCTAAAAACCTTTTAACCAGTGGAAAATACTTGAACTAATGCTATAAACCTCTCGACCAGTGGAATATATCTGAACTAAAGCTCGAAACCTTTCAACCAGTGGAAAATACTTGAACTAAAGCTAAAAACCTTTCAAACAGTGGAAAATACTCGAACTAAAGCTAAAAACGTTTCACCCAGTGGAAAATACTTGAACTAATGCTATAAACTTTTCAAGCAGTGGAAAATACTTAAAATACTGCTATAAACCTTTCAACCAGTGTAAAATACTTGAACTAAAGCTCGAAACCTTTCAACCAGTGGAAAATACTTGAACTAAAGCTCGAAACCTTTCAACCAGTGGAAAATACTTGAACTAAAGCTATAAACCTTTCGACCAGTGGAATATACTTCAACTAAAGCTAGAAACCTTTCAACCAGTGAAAAATACTTGAACTAAATCTATATTCCTTTTAAGCAGCGGAAAATACTTTAACTAAAGCTTAAAACCTTTCAACTAGTGAAAAATACTTGAAATAAAGCAAGAAACCTTACAAGCAGTGGAAAATACTTGAACTAAAGCTATAAACTTTTCGACCAGTGGAATATACTTGAACTAAAGCTTGAAACCTTTCACCCAGTGGAAAATAGTTGAAATAAAGCTAAAAACGTTCCAACCAGTGGAAAATAATTGAACTAAAGCTAGAAACATTTCAAGCAGTGGAAAATACTTGAACTAAAGCTATAAATCTTTCAACCAGTGGAAAATACTTGAACTAAAGCTCAAAACCTTTCAACCAGTGGAAAATACTTGAACTAAAGCTAAAAACCTTTCAACCAGTGGAAAATACTTGAACTAAAGCTCGAAACCTTTCTACCAGTGGAAAATACTTGAACTTAAACTCGAAACCTTTCAATTAGTGGAAAATACTTGAACTAAAGCTAGAAACGTTTTAAGCAGTGGAAAATACTTGAACTAAAGCTCGAAACCTCTCAACTAGTGGAATATACTTGAACTAAAGTTTAAAACCTTTCGACCAGTGGAATATACTTGAACTACAGCTCGCAACCTTTCAACTAGTGGAAAATACTTGAACTAAAGCTAAAAACCTTTAAACCAGTGGAAAATACTTGAAATAATGCTATAAACCTTTCGACTAGTGGAAGATATCTGAACTAAAGCTCGCAACCTTTCAACCAGTGGAAAATACTTGAACTAAAGCTCGCAACCTTTAAACCAGTGGAAAATACTTGAACTAAAGCTAGAAACGTTTAAACCAGTGGAAAATACTTGAACAAAAGCTCGAACCCTTTCAACCAGTAGAAAATACTTGAACTAAAGCTCGAAACCTTTCAACCAGTGGAAAATACTTAAACTAAAGCTAGAAAGGTTTCAACCAGTGGAAAATACTTGAACTAAAGCTAGAAACCTTTTAACCATTCGAAAATACTTGAACTAAATCTAGAAACTTTTCAACCAGTGGAAAATACTTGAACTAAAGCTAGAAACCTTTCAACCGGTGTAAAATACTTGAACTAAAGTTAGAAACGTTTCCACCAGTGGAAAATACTTGAACTAAAGCTAGAAACGTTTCAAACAGTGGAAAATACCCCAACTAAAGCGAGAAACCTTCTAACTAGTGGAAAATACTTGAACTAAAGCTAGAAACCTTTCAACGAGTAGAAAATCTTTTACATTTCGTAAAATGATTACAAACTCTGAACCAATCTCAAATACTTGAAACAGCAATCGTTTCATCTACAATTTTCTGCGCCTAGTAAATGGACTAACCATTCTTCTTACATACTTCCAACATCTCAGAACATGATCACAACCTCGTTGTTATTCTTTTTTTTTCGTCACGTGCACGTGACTCTATAGGTTACTATATCGGTCCGTAGGTCGGTTGGTTGGTCGGATAGTATCCATTTTACTTTTCAATGAGTCGTTTGGCAATAGCATCGTAACTATTCGGCCGATTCTATGAAATTTGAAACCTTTATGTTGCTTTACATTCTCTTTCGAGTGATATAATTACAAGGTCTTCCAAGTTAGTTCTGGAATTGTTGAAAATGTTGAAGGTCGTAAGGTCATACATAAGTCAGAATAATTGAGAGCACGCGACTTGGGTATGTTGACCTTGTCTTATAGAAAACACTCATCTCCTACAAAGAAATTTAAATTTTCAGGTTATTAGATATTAATTTTGTAACTGCCTATACGAATAAATTGCATTATAAAAAAACAATAAAGCATTTAGTTGTACAAGTCGTTCAGGTTAAGACCATCACTGCTAAACAGCTTTGCCTCTTGTGACAATCAATCCGACAGTTGGCAAATCGAATATTCTCCTTCCATAAGAGGAAATCTTTATAATTTCACTGTTTAACAAAATTTAACTTTCTGTCGACTCCAAAGATTAGAATAACATCTTTTAATGTAGTTTTATGTATAGATTTAAAGAATGGAAGTCATTTTTAGCGAAAGGACTCCAGTTTTTTGAAGTTGCCAATTACTATTTTTGTCAAATTTTGAAGATTTTAACGAATTCCATTCTTTTATTTCTTATTTTCAGGTTATTTGACTAAATAAAATTTTAAATAAAAGCAAAAATTTTAATTAAAATGCCAAAAGGACAGTGTAAAAATAGCCCAGATCAATTCTTCTACATATGGGGTTCAATAACATTTAAAAAAAATCAAAGAAAAATTTCTTCTCTAGTGAAAAAACTATATAATTTGTATTTTGGATGTAAAATTGGTGACCAACATAAACCATGGGTACCACATAGCTGTTGCACGACATGCTTTAATCCCTTATCATAATGGTCTAAAGGAAAAATAAAAAGCCTTCAATTTGGTGTTCCAATGGTATGGCGAGAGCGCCAAGATCATGCCACTGACTGCTATTTCTGTTTGGTAGACATACAAAGTAAGTAATTGTTTATTGCCCACTTTATCTATATTTTGAAGTTGTATACAGTAATATTAATTTTTTTTAAATATAAAATTAATTAATTTAGAGCCACTTTATTGTAATCACACATATGTACATAACTTTAAATTTTATGCATATAATTTCCATACTTTTAGGTAAAACAACGAAGTGCGCTTCAACTGTGGTATATCCAAACCTTAGATCTGCTATTTGGCCTATTACCTCACTCAAAAGACATTCCAGTACCTGAACCACCTGCAGAAATTGTTTTGTCTAACTCTGATGAATCAGATATGGAATCATGTGAACCAGAAACTGAAATTTATGCTCCTGAAACTGTTGATACTACTCCGAAACCTTTCTCACAACTTGATCTTGATAATCTTGTAAGAGATCTATACTTAACAAAGCAACAGAGTGAAATACTGGCCTCGAGACTGAAAGAAAGAAATTTAGTCGCAGAAGATGTTCGAATTACTAAGTTTCGCATTCGATCAAACAATTTACAAGACAAATTTTATTTGTCAACAATTTATGCTACTGTAATAATATTCGACGTCTCTTTGAAGAATTAGATATACATTCTGAACCCAGTCAATGGAGACTTTTCATCGACGCTTCTTTATATAGTAGTAAAGCTGTGTTTCTGCATAATGGAAATAAATTACATCGATACGAATAGCTCACTCTGTTCTTTTGAAAGAAACATGAGAATTTAGATTTCATTTTAAAAAGCATTAAATACAGTGAACATAAATGGTTGATTTGTACTGACCTTAAAGTAGTAGTCATTTTAAATGGCTTGCAGTCAGGCTACACAAAATTCATGTGTTTTTTGTGCCAGTGGGACAGTAGAGCTCGGGGAGAACATTACATACGCTCAGAATGACTTTTAAGAGAAGAGACAAAAGTAGGTTGTCATAATGCTGTACTTGAACCATTGGTTCCTAAGGAAAACATAATTTTGCCACCACTTCACATAAAATTATTTTTAATGAAAAAATTTGTGAAAGTCTTGAAGCATGACCAGCCATGCTTCTTATATTTAAAAACAAAATTTCCTAAGATTAGTGATGCTAAAATTAAAGAAGGAATCTTTGTCGGGTCTCAGATTCGACAACTTATGGTAGATAGTGAGTTTGAAGCAAAATTGAGCAAGCCAGAATTTGAAGCCTAGACTAGTTTCAAAGGTGTATGTAATGGTCTCCTTGGAAGGCACAAATCAGAAAATTACCACATTCTTGTTCAGAATTTGATTAGGTCTTATAATGATTTGGGATGTAATATGTCACTAAAGGTGCATTTTTTGCATTCCCATCTGTCTTTCTTTCCAGAAAATGGTGAAAGATTCCACCAAGAAATTGCTACTATAGAAAATCGTTATAAAGGAAAATGGAGTCCTGCAATGCTTGCTGACTTCTGCTGAACCCTTCACAGAGACAGACAAGATGTTGTACATAAAAAGAAGCCTAAATATTCTAAAAATATATGAATATTGTATAGATTTCAGTAATTTTGAAAAAATATTAAATCTTCATTATTTTTTAATAAATTTTTATAATATGACACTCTGAAATGTATTAAAAGGACTTATTAATTTCTTTTGATGAATAAACCTTATGTTTCCACTTATCTTTGTACTTTTTGTCAAATAAAATTAAAATAATAACAAATATTTCATACCTCTATACCCCTAATATTAATAAAAAACTAAATGTGCAGATTACAAAAAACTTAAGTCATTTAACGAAAAATAAAGTTCGTGTTCGTAATCTACGCAAAAAAACTACAGCAGAAAACTACTTTCTCATTTCTGTAGCAAAATCATTGTTGGACAGTGTTCTTAATTTCATGCTCCAATTCAAGGTTGGATACGATGAAATGGGTCTTATAACAACCCTTTTTCAGGGTCTTATTAACTATAGATATTTACTTAACGTTTGTTCAAATCTTGGATTTAATACGACGTTAGGTACAACATAAATTCCAGTTATTGCCATTTTAGCGGTGCCATCTCTGTAAACATACCAAATGCATCGATTAGGTTCTCTCCTCGAGCTTCGCCTACCCGTGTGGTTCTTACCACACCATCCATCCAATTACCATGTTTGGGCTCGTTCTCGTTAATGGAACATTACCATTATCAATCCTTTAGTCACAAAGTTGAGGGCGGCGCGCATCAGCGCCACTACCCGCCTATGACCTTTCAAACAGAGACATCTCAGAGACAATCAGGGCATTAAGGGTATGAGTGTGAAATGTGATAGGAATCGGCATGTGTGTGTGCTAGTGTCATGGTGTGTGGGAGAGAGAGAGACTATGGCAAGTGGAGTACGAATGGGCAATTTGAGAACGATGGTTTGTGTGAAGAACGATTAGGAACTTTTAGTGTGAACAAGATCAACAGACATAAGTCGCGTGCTCTCAATTATTATGCTAATGACTGTATGACCATATGACCTTACGACCTTCAAAATTTTCTACTATTTGGGTAACCTCACCCATAGATATTTTAAAGTAGCCTAGAACTAAGCCAGTTTTTAATACGGCGACTAATGCCCAAGTAGGCAGTCGCCAGATGAGCTCTTAAAAAAAAAATAAATTAATCTCACCCATAGTTAATTTTATTTAAATAATTCCCGGACTAACCTTGAGAATACCCTGGCAATTATACCGCTCGAAAGAGAATGTAAAACAACATAAGGGTTTCAAATTCCGTTAGAATCGGCCAAATAGTTACGATGTTATTGTCAAAAACCTCATTGGAAATAAAATGCATACCATCCAAACGACCGAACTATGGACCGACAAAGTGACTTATAAGAGTCGCATGCGAGCGACTAAAAATGATCTAAGTTAGGCTTGAAGATATCGTTGTTCATTCTTTGGCCAAAGGGAGTTTCACACTTGCACGATGAAGTTGCTGAAGGTTGATTTTCCAATTGATGTCTTATATTTCCACCTCTTGAGCTTATCATTGTGTCCTTTCATCGATCTTTTACTTGCAAAATGAAGAAGATTTTCTGAAATATGAGGCATATCTCGGAATAATTTATGTTTTTATTTGCTATCCTCGTTTTCTTACGAAATAAATATAATTTGCTTATTATTTACTCTTAATTGAGATACTTAATCTCCCTAATCTTTTTTTGTATATTGGTGCTGTACTTGTTCTATTAAGTCTACAGTGAAACGCAAAAATATTGGATACACTTAAAATATTGAGAATTCTGCCCTTCTGCTGCACTGAGTGGAATTAAATTTTAATATAACTTTGTAAATACTTGTACAATAGAGCATGTAAAAAGTAATTAAAAAGAATAGATATGAAAAAAATTATTAACAAAAAACAATAAAACACCCAACGCAAAACTATTGGACACATGTCACTTAATATTTACATAGTTACAAAGCAATTGTTGGCAATTACAGCTTACAGACAACCCTTGAACGCTGCTTTAAGTTGTTGGCAGAATTCAGGGATAATGGCAGCTCATTTTTAATTATAGAAATCCTCCAGTTCTTTCAAATTCCGTAGGGTTTCTCGCGTGGATTTGTAATTACAGCTCATTACATAGGTTTTCAATGGTATTGAGATCAAGAGATTAGCTCGGCCATTCTAAAACATTGATCTTACTTAAAGGAAGCCATTCTTTAGTTGCTTTCGCAGGTATGTTCCTGGTCGTTGTCGTGTTGGAACCTCCAACCGCCTGGTAGCTTTAGTGATCGTGTCGAAGATATTAAATGTTCTTCCAGTTTTTCGCGATACATTTGGCAATTCATAGTTTCCTCAATTTTATGAAGTCCGTCGATGCCTGCAGATGAAAAACATTCCCAGATCATTTCTTTTGCCGCCACCGAATTTCACTATTGGGATGGAATTGCAACGCTTGAATACCTTGTTATCCTGCTTCCAAATCCGACTCGATGTGTTCCTACCCAAAAGCTTTATTTTATTTTCATCTGATTAAACCAAGGATGCTATACTAGAGCAGATCGGGTTCCTCTAAGAGTCGGTTAGCAAAAGCTAGGCCGGCCTCGACGTGTTTGTTCTTCAGTAAAGGGATCTTTCTTGGGATTCTAGACTTAAGGCCTACTCGATGGAGCATCCTGCCTCCTGAACATCTTTCTGTACCTCAGCTCCGATGGTGAATGGGTTTCTCATCACTCTCCGAGCTACAAGCTTTGCATTACATTCCGATATTTTCCGAGGACGTCCAACTCGCAGCCAGTTAACAGCACTATGAAGTTCTTTCCATTTTCCAATGATGGCTCTGAGTGCTAACTGGTATATTCAGTTTAGAAGATATTTTTTATGTAACTCAGATTATCCTTATGATTGTCAATAGTCACCTTAGAAAGATCCTCTGAGAGCTCTTTCGTCTTAACCATTCCGTAAAACTTTAGATGCGATGGCGGATAGCAAATGCCACTTCACTCTTGTGGTAAGCGTAGTAAATGTGTATGGTGTCACTATAATCGGCGTAGTAAACCACCGTAGGTGACGTGGAGCATTTGATTCATCGAATGACATTTCAAGCTGACGTGGGAGGTGCAACCATATTAAAACGATTATCTTTCACTACATGCTATTGTGTGTCCAATACTTTTGCTTTGGATGTTTGATTTTTCTGTTATTATTTTTTTCCAATATCTAATCTGTTTCAAATATCTTTTGCTTGCTATATTTTCCAAGTATTTAGAAGTTATATTCAAATTTCATCTCAGTCAGTGCAGTAGAAGGGCAAAACTATTGATATATGTTCAGCGTGTCCAATACTTTTGCGCGTCATTTTTTTTCTAGCTAAATATAGAGATTAAATGATATTGTTTAGTTAGTTATTTAATTATTTTAAAAATTTACTTTTGATGTCTATTTCTATCATCCTTATTTTTTCATCTTTTCACCGAGCTTATTAGTGTTTGTAAATTAATTTACTTCATGTTTTTTTCACAAGCCTATGATATTTACTAAAATTAAGAAGAAGAGAGACCCTAAAACTTATACTTGAGGAACCTCACTATGAATGGTAGCCATTCAGATGTTACCTCATTTAGAATCACTCTCTGTCTGTTTACTAACCAGTTTCTAACCAAATTTATGGAATTATTTTCAGTTTGCATATGCTCTAATTCTGATCCTAGAATATTAAATGGTAATTTATCAAACGCTTTATCAAAACCTAATAATTATATAACATTGAAACTTAAACCCAAATCGATGACTTTTGTCATGTGATCATAAAAAGTGATCAGACTAGTAAAGCAAGATCGCCTTTTCCTGAAACCAGATGAGTGTGAACTAATAGTTTGCTGCCTTCTAAATGAATCCTTAATTTCATGAAAATCATCGATTCAATAATTTTGCATAATAATGACGTTAAGCTTACTAGCCAAGAATTTCCTTTATGAGCGAGCCTACTTTTTTTTAAAGTAGGTACCACATTGGACATTGGACATAAAAAGTGAGGAATATAGTAGAAGAGGGTTTTAGTAGGAGAAATAGTGGGGAAATAGGGAAAAATGATAGGAAAGTGGAAATGAAAGGTAGTATGAAAGACAGATCCCTGGTAAAAGGGTATCACTGGCTTTCTTTGCGTTTTGGTTGTTTGTTTTTTTTGATAGTATATAAATATACCATCTGATAAATGCACTGGGCATTCAAGCCTTTGTAGTAGTAGATGATATCTCTACGTGGCTTTGTAGAAGATTTTTATCTTCATTTCTGGGTATTTCACACCCAGATTTAATGTTTTGTTATGTTATGTTTGTTTTGTTTTGGTTGTTTTTCGGCGATATTTCGCACAAAAATTTGGGGAAGTGTTTTTAGAACTAAATTTAGCAAATGCTAATTCAGTGGCTAAATTCGTTTGGCTTTGTTCATGATTGTTGTGTTATGAATGGGGGTTATCTAGCTTTAAGTGAACTTTGGGTCGACGTTAATGTCATTCGGTACTCTACTGCTTTTAACACTAATTGGTCGTCTTAAGTTACGTAAATTGTCAACGTCAATGTGCTCGAGTACAAACTCGGGAGCGAGGTGCCGATGCACCTTGTCCCAGATTTTGGTTGCTCTGAGGTGAAGCTCCACGTTTATGGGGGTCATCCCCAGTTCACCATGGAGTTCACTCTGCCTTCTCCCTTCTCTCCTTCGGGTTCCCGTAATGATGTATACTGCCTTATTCTAGGCCCTTTGCAGTTTAAGGACTTGGGTCTTGGAAACTACGTTTATAGGGACCGGGAAGTACAGGAGTTTTGAGCGAATGCACGCATTGTAGATCTTAAGTTTGTTGGAGGTGCTCAGGTTTACGAATTTGAAAAATTCACCCAAGTCCCTCCATGCATTCTGTGTAGTTTTCGCTACATGGCTCCTATACCCACCAGTCGTAATTTGTAGTCCCAGAACCGTGCCCTCCGTGCGGTATGGGATGCGTGCACCCCCCACACGGATGTCTGCCAGTGTCCTTCGGAATAATGAAATTACACGGAACTTTTGGGCATTGGTGGATATTTTCCATCTTCTCTCGAAAGAGTTGATGTTTTCGATTTCCACTGCCGTACTTCGTGCCATGAAATTCGCATTCCGATAAGGCCCCGTACATATCATTGTTATATCGTCCGCAAATTGGACGTATAAGGAACCCTCAGTCAAGGGTTGGGGAAGGTCTATGGTGTAAATGTTATAGAGCAGGGGACTGATGCACCCGCCTTGCGGCACCCCCGCCTCGAGTTCGAACTCAGGGCCGCTATAATCTTTGATACTTAGAAACGCTCTCCTCTCCATCACGTAATCACAAAGAATCCTCTCAAGTATGGGATTGAGGCCTAATTGTAAGATCTTATATTTTAGGCCTCTCCTCCATACTTTGTCAAAGGCCTTTTTGACATCGCGTAGCACCAGATTTGCGTGGCGTTTTTCTGATTTTACTTTTGCCAACTTCTCGGTAATTACGGCTAGCGCCGTGTCTGTTCCTCGCTTCGCTCGGAAGCCATGTTGTTAAATATTGTGAAAGTTATTATTCTCGAGGAACGTATTTACCCTGTTGGCCAATATCTTCTCCAAGGCTTTCCCTGAAAATTCTAGGAGAGATATGGGCCTGAAGTTAGCTGGACTGTCCGGTGGTTTACCGGCTTTTGGAATGAATATAATTTTCGCTACCTTCCAGTGGTCAGGGAAGTAACCCACATTTAGGCATGCGTTCATGATATTCATGAGCCCCAATAAGATATTGGGCGGGGCTCGAATAAAATTCTCCTTCGTCAGTCCTGTACGCCCCGGGGCTCGCTGTCGAAAGGATTTTAAGGTCATTGAGAGTTCCTCGGCAGTAATTCTACCGACGAAATTTCCTTCCAGGAAGAAGATAATTTAGCAAATGCACAGCATAACGGCGATTTTGTTTGCCGTTTCTTCACGATTATCTGCATAAATTCCTTCTATCCCGCAAGTTTTACTAATTGTTATTATTACATCCTCAGCTATAAATATATCGTTCATTATTGGGCCATTTACAGTTTGTCCTTACTATTTTTTATATTTAAATTAGGAGTATCCTTGTTAAAACTAATGCAGAAGAATTATTTAGAGATGTTTCGCGTCCATCTTAAACTAATATGTTTTTAATTCTATAATATGGAAATGATTTGGGATTATCGCTTGAATTATCTGTTAATCTATCTTCATTTGGATTCTTCGATTTCCGCTTAATCTGTTTTTTCCCACAAAAGTATATAACACGATTTTTGTTTCTGGGTAGTAAGTGTTATTTCCTATTTAGGGATTAATTCAAGATAAGGCACCTAAATTCGTTCAATTCTAGAATAGGAACATCTATTATTATTATTATTATTATTATATTAGGTATTTTATCACCGTTATCACCACTAGGCACATCGAGCAACCTCATTTCAAGAATAGGCGCCTAACTTCGAATCAATTAAGGATAAGGCTCCTAAAATCGTCTAATCCAGAATAGGCACCAGGCGCAAATTAAAGGCGGCTATGACTAGTACACGACTCACATGGTGCATCTAAAAGTTTCATGTAAAGATGAGGCATTCCAAGTTTTTTTCAACCTTAATATAACCTAACTTAACTAAACCTAACTTTACCTTGCCTAACCCAACCTAATCTAAGTTAGGTAAGGTATTGGAGATTCAAGAATAAGCTCCTCATTTCTGCTAAATTTAAGAATAAGCATATCGACTATGAAACCTAAAGTCGTTTAATTCAAGAATAGTTACCTGGCGCAACCTCAATTTAAGAATAAGCACCTAATTTATGAGTAATTCTAGATGAGAAACCTCAGGTGCCTTATCTTTAATTGATCCCCTAATTGCTTCTGTTTAAAAGGTATTTATTTGTAAATGATCTTTATTGATTTCAAAGTTTTATAAGCATATTTTGAAGTTTACCTTTTTTCAAAAGGAAAACGAGTGAATTTGGACCTTTTAATTCACATAAGTTCAGAAAAGAAAAATATGAATAAAAATTAACATGTATTTATCGCGTAGTTTTTTTCCTAGATTGGAGATTGTAATGTAAATCCCTTTAACGTAACAGACTCAAATATAGTATTCACTCATGTCTTCATCATACACTTCATGGTAAGCGATGTTTAAAATCCAGCATATTCTGGTGGAAACGCTGGCATTTCTTCTCTGAGTATTCTCCTAAGGATATCGACTTTTAAGGACATCCTTCGCCCATTTTACTGTAGTTCTTCATCAGAATAACAACCAACCCCATATACTGTTCGGGGTTTTGATTGCCCTGAAAGCCCATAATTACCATGATAAACTGTCCAAAGCTGTTTTCTCATCCATACTGTCCCTCCTGGGATATTCTGGGCACTTCAGGATCTTCGTAATCTGTGGTCCGAGGATAATATCGGCTTTGACCTTTGACTCAGACAATTTAGCGAAGTTGTTTGAAGTTACTTAAAGGGCTCAGATCCCTTTATTAAATAATGTGACAAATTGTTTCATCAGACTCAATTTTATGTGCAGTGGTATGAATAACATCTGTTGGTCCAGCAGTGGCTCGCACTTAATGAGGCCGGTTCCGCCTGTGGAAGTGCACCACGGTGTTCCTGTTGTCCCAAACGCAAAAATAGCATGGAAACTTGGTCAAGCCGACTTTGGAAACGAATAAGGATTGCAACCCTTTTGAAGTCTCCGATAACGCCCCAACCGTACTCATCATATCGAGTAACCAATAAAAAGTACGTGCATTTTTTAAACTAACAAAAGACAAATGACAATTTCACGAATTTTATTGGTTACCTGATCCAAAATAGTTTCTATCTATTTCAGATATCTTTACCGAACAAAACAAAAGTTAAAGTCTCCCTTCGAGTGTATCTTTGACTTACAATCTGATTGTCTATAGACAATCAAAATGAGGTATACGCCGCACAACTGCAAAGAGTTCAAGGTAAATTTATCTTAAAACATTCAGCGCTGGTCAACCGCTTAGGAGTTGTGTTTCTGCAACACAATGGACGCCCACACATCTCTCTGAAACGGATCGAAACTATTTTGTATCAGGTAACCAATAAAGTTAATTTCTCTTTTGTTAGTTAAAAAATCCGCAAGACGTATAGCAAGGTCTTGGCGCTGTTGTATTCCTCTTTTAGGTGCCCCGAGTGAGCCAAGGGACGACATGGACACTTTCTCCAGTTATGGAGCAACACGGCTTTGAAACTCTAGAGCAGGGTTGGCCAAACTTTTTTCACAGTGGGCCAGGTAACTGAGAGAATGACGAGCACGGGCCGCATAGCCATTTTGTTCAATACAATATAGTGAATACACAAAAAATAAAGACAACCAACATATTTATTTACCAATACACAAAATACACGAAAAATAAATACGACAAGCATATTTATTTACCAAAACGTTATCAAAGAAGGCGTCGTTAGCAATAAGAGAGTATTATCACACCCAGTGCGCAGATATCCGAGTCTTACAAACTAAGCAGAAAAAAGGTTAGGGAGATTTGTTAAACTGACGTTTAGCTTTTAAAATATCATCAATATTTGCTTTGTCATTGCTGCATTCAATCAAGAGAATTGCTTTCAAATGTTCATTTGTGGCACTGAGCAGCGGCGGGCCGGATGAACTCACTTCGCGAGCCGGATCTGGCCCGCGGGCCATAATTTGGAGACCCATGCTCTAAAGTATAGATGAACAGTAAATCAAGAGACGCCTCCCATTCGAGTTACAAGCGATTCTGATTGCCTTAAGCCCATCTTGACTACTGTACCATTCTGTAGAGCAAAAACATTTTGTTATTAGACAAAATATATATTTATTTGACTGATGACTGTGTAAGAGGTTCTCTCAAAATATTTCATATCTGATGATGCCAATAAAATTGAATTTTTAAAATTTTGAATTAAAATTATTTAAACTTGAAAAAATATTAAATAAATAAATAAAATTCCACTATTAAAACAAGCAAAAATTGATATCTTACCTTCTAGAGCAGTGGTCTGGGAACAGAAGTAAATTACCCCAAATGGGGTAATTTAGAAAAAATGTGGGGTAATGGATGTGCTAAGTGAGGGAAACGAATATGAAAGTTGGCGAAAAAGAATGCATCGAGTAGCCTTTCTTTTATGTTTCGGTAAAATCTGGCAACATTTCTCCTAATTCAGTGGCATTTTGCCATGTTTTGAACGTGCCTCTTTCAGAGTAGTTGATGAATTAGTAGAGTTGATCAATATGGCGATGACTTTTTGACTTTTTTATCAAAAATTATTTCCTGAAGCACAAATGAATGAACTTTTGCCTATTAATGACAAAAATTACTTTTATTCCATTGAAATATTAAAAAAAGTCACGCACAAACCACTTTGAAATGTAATATAGGCTATTTTAGCATTTTATATGTGTTAAAAATATTTATATTAAATATATAAGTCGTCAAACAGACTTGTGCAATAATTTATGTACCATTGAATTGTATAGAATTTTCCAGAAAATCATCACGTCATCGCTTGGGCGATTTCTGTAGAGTTCCAGAATTTTCTTCAGCCATTTCGCGTGCGGTTAATAAGCGAGATGTTTAAAGCGGGTAGTTACTAGTTCAGTTTTAACGGCGTTGATATTATTATTGCCTTATTATAATTGTTGTGTATTCTCCAGCGTTTATTGTAAAGAGATCCTGGTATTATTTGGTAAGCTACATTTAACTCTCTCACTAATTATATAATATAATAGCATATAATATTTTATTAGTGTCTGCCTTCTCTCTTATTTTTTATAATTGTAATTTGCTTGTTTTTTAATGAAATATATAAAAGCTCAATAACAGTTTCTTTAATTTGTTACCTATTTAATTTAGGTTTATTTTCTATTTCAGTTGCTGAGTACAAAACATGTCGTTCAAGAAGAGCTTTTTTAACACGGAGAAGAACAAGAAAACCTGGACAAATAACTTAGTCCAGTTTCAAGCACCATCAAGAAGAGGCAACGTGGCAGTTTATGAAGCACCCTTAAGTGAACGGAGTCGCATGCCCCTGAAAATCCACGTCGTTGGACGCTTTAAATTTCTTGAATCCACCACCAAAGAACGGAGGGAGAGGATCGGCCTAATTGTTGTGGAGCTAAAAGCCCTATGGAGCAAAAGATTGAACTTCCCGCATGTATCTGATCAAGCCATTTGTGCAAAACTAGAAAACCTTCTGAAAGACTATGAGTACTGCAGAAAGAAACAAAACTTTAATTTTTTGAATGAACTGTTTGACGTGACCAAGGTGAAAGGCAACTAGTTGTGCAAAGAAGATGAGAACCTCTATAAACAGCACATTTTGACCAAAGGCCAGGTTGGTTATTCCACTGGTAAACCTGCTAGTGCCAAGACCATCCACCCATCCAATCGAAAGAAGGCAATGGAAGCGACTATGTCTCCACTTTCCAGCTCAGTACCACCTGATTGTTCCGAAACTAGCACGGACTCATCCAATAACAGCGAAGACAGTTCAAGGGTGGATGAGAATGCAGCATCAACGAGGAAAAGGAAGCATAACCCAACAGGCTTAGCAAGACTCCTTGCTACAAGCTCAAAGCTGTCGTCCCACAGAGCAGCAAAGGTATGTCGCCAGCTTTCTGGTGAGGGCATTGAAATCCCAACCCCATGTCAGTCAGCAATCCACAAGGCTATCTACACGAGAGCTGCTCAGGGAAGAAGCACTTGGTGAGCACGCTTCATCTGGAAAAGTGGAGCTTACACTTTGACGGCAAACGCATTGAGGACTTTGAATATCAGGTCGTGGCCCTCAAGAATGAAGCGAAAGAAATAAAGTTGGCTGCGCTCAAATTGAAGGATGAGAAAGCTGTAACAATTGCAAAAGGGCCCCAGAGTGTGTTAGAGGAGTTCAACCTGTGGGGATCAATTGTTATGCTTGTCGCCGACACAACAAGCGTGAATACCGGCAAAAAGACAGGCGTTGTTGTTCGTCTGTAGCAAATGTTCGAAGATAAAGGTCACCCCAAAACCAAGTTCATCAGTTGCTAGCACCATGTCCTGGATCGGATTATTCACGTTGTCATGGACGATGAGCTACATGGCTCGACTAAATCACCAAACATAGAGTACTTATTTGTGCAGAATTTGATGAGCAATTATGATAAATTGAAAGGAGCCTTCAGCAACGGCAAAACTGAGATTAAGGAAACAGGCGTCTGAAGAGACCACATGAAGTTTCTCTATCACCTCACGCGCGTCTTCCGTCACTTCACTGAGATGAATGAGGTCCCCTTTGGAAAGTTTTAAAAGATCCCAAACATCAGCAATGCACGTTGGAACTCTCGTGCCATTCTAGCCCTTCTTGCGTTTATTCTGATGCCTGACCATTGGTTCAGCATCCACTTGTTCCGCGCTGAAGATTTTTATGAACTATCTGGAGCTCTGAATGAATACCCAACAGGTCTCAAATGCTTGAAAACTCACTGGAAAACAGATGAATCTCCAATCAATATTGCCCGAAGCAACCAGTGCTGTGAGCGTGCAGTCAAAGTTATGCAAGACTTTCACGGGTCCTGCCGGAACAAGGACAACCTATCACTGAGATTCATCCTGTCCAATGACATTATTGTAACTAATTTACTTTCTTGTGTCTTTGATGACCCTATATAATGTTATATATATATATATATATATATATATATATATATATATATATATATATATATATATATATATATATATATGTGACTCATAAGCTTGTGTTCAATCTTGTATATGCTGCCAGTAACTTCAAAAACTGGACTAAAAAGCTGACAAATAAAATTTTTTAAATCATTTTGTGCGTGAGTTTTTTTTATCAAATCACCTTGAAAGTAAGATTTTATATAATCTTTAATTAAAGCTCATCAAATTATGACACAGGGATATGAGGTTGTAAAAAGGTCATCACCCTACTGATCAAGTGATATAATAATTATTTACATAAGGTGAGTTATGATATAATCTATAATATTTACGTTTCTGTATAGACTTTTGTGACTAAAAATCAACAAAAGTTAAATATATAAATATAAGATTAGTTTAGAATTTAGGATATTTTAGTTTATTTGTCCCATCAGCTGTTAAGTTGCCATTTCTCACTTTTTAGGGGTAACTATTATATTTTTCATTTATTTATTTATTTTCATTTTAATGAATTATTTTATATTAAAAGTAAGTTTTTTAACGAGTTTAACTCTATTTAAGTAGATCTCATGCAGCCCCTACAGATGTAATGCTCAGTCTTTTTAAGTCTTATTGTTTGAATTTTTATGGTTGTGAGTTGTGGTTCGATTTTATGTTATGTTATTTTAAAGTTCTAATTTAAACTCTTACATTCGTCACTAAATATTTTTTTATTTTTCAAAAATAGAAGTCAAAAGACCTTAAAAAAGTGATAGATTTGTCTTTCATTTTCAGATGGCATCAGCAAGGAAAAGTACATATCAGGCAGAGTTCCTTAATTATGGCTTCACAGAAATAGAGGACAAAGGATAAATGAAAGTACTGACTGCCGAGTCTTTAAAAAAGAATCAACTGACGAAACACTTGGACAAGGTTCATTCACATCTGTCTTGCAAACCACGGGAATACTTTGAGAATCTGGAAAAAAAAACACTCAAAAGACAGAGATTAGAAAAAAACAAGAGTGCAACGTTTGACCAACGTTCAGCAACAATAGCTAGTTTTGAAGGGCATAGTTGGTTGCTCGAAACAACAAACCCCATACTATTGTTGAAGACATAATCAAACCGGCGGCTGTGAAAATGGCAGAAATAATGTGTGGGCAGAAAGTAGCTAAACAACTGAATACAGTGCCTTTGTCTACAAGAGTAATTAAAGAAAGCATTTCCATCTTGGCATAAAATGTGAGAGAACAAGTGATTTCTTCAGTAAAAATGAGTAAAGAGTTTACCATTCAACTTGATGAGACTACAAATGTCAGTAGCAATTCGCAGCTGATGGTATACGTTCGATACAGGTGTTCAGATGAACTTGAAGAATAAATGTTGCTATGTTCTCCTCTTGAGTTGAAAACTCGTGGTATTGATGTGTTGAATCAGGTTAATGCATACTTCAAAAAACAAAGTGTTAATTTAAAGTGGGAAGATTGTATTGCAGTATCAGTTGATGAAGCTCCTGCCATGCTCGGCCACGTCACTGGTTTTGTGGCTTTGGCCAAACAACAGAATCCAAATATTCAGGTCATCCATTGTATGATACATCGCCAGGCATTAGTTGTGAAGGATTTGGAACCAGAAGTGGAAGCTGTGTTGAATGATGTAATTAAGATTGTCAATGTTATAAAAGGGCATGCGCTAAACACGAGGATGTTTCGTGATTTATGTGAGGATGGAGAGGCTGAATATTCAACCCTTCTTTTCCATACGGAAGTGAGGTGGCTTTCACGTGTAAATGTCCTGAATAGAGTGTGGGCTCTTAAAACCGAACTTGAAATATTTCTGACAGATCAAAAACACACACTTGCAGAGAAGTTCAGAAAATCAACCTCGCTAGCTCTTCTTGCATACTTGGCTGACATTTTTGGGCATCTAAATGCGCTGAACAATGTATTGCAAAGAGAGAAAATCAATCTCATCTTAGCAAGGGAAAAAAATTCAGCATTGGTATCAAAGCTTCAGTATTGGAATAAAAAAGTAAATGCCAATAAGATTGCTGTCTTTCCAAACCTGGCAGAGTTTTTCGAAGAATGTGAAGACTGCAGTCTTAGTGACATGAAGGAATCAGTCACAAGGCACCTGACCAAACTTAGGAATAGGTTATGTCACTAGTTTCCAGAGCTTGATTCACATACTGTCAGCTGGGTTGTAAATCCCTCCAAATGTGAACTCGCTGATTTGCCTGAAGAGCCTGAAGGATTGGCAGAAGAGCTTATTGAACTTCGTTCCAAAAGTGAAACAAGCATGGAATTTAAGACCAAGGATGACCTCTCAAGTTTTTGGATGTCAAAAGCTGCAAAGGCTTATAAAACTGCACGTTTGGAAGCAACTAAAATCCTGCTATCTTTTGCAACAACCTACCTTCGCGAACAAGGTTTTTCTACCCTTGTAAAGCTAAAAACAAAATACAGAAACCGGTTGGATCCTGAAGACATCATCAAAGTAACAGTGACATTAAAAATCCCTGATATTGAAATTGTTGTATCAAAGATGAAACAGTATCATTTTTCCAAAGCCTGAGGGAGATGATATGTTCAAGTTTTCAATAACTTTTTTCATTAGTTTTTTGTGTACCATTCTCATGGATCCAATAACATTTTCCTATTTTGTTTTTGCACGAAATTTAAATACATGATAGTGACATAATCAATAATTTTGCTTGTGTGCCATGCAATGCTAAAAAGTGACTGTTTTATTTATGTTTATAAATATATAATTTCCTGCAAAAAAGACGGACTTTTATTTCCTAATGATAGATGAAATAAAAAAATAAACATTATCCCAATATAATTTTTTTGCTGTCTTTATTATTCATGATTTTTATAAGTAAATTGGTTTGTCCCCCAGAGTACTTCAAAGTCAGAGGTAAATTCATTTTACTACAAATTCTTTTTGGGTAACACCCCAAAAAGTTACCCGACCCCTGTTCTAGAGTTTAGTTTTATTCTACTGCTCGCAGGTAAAATTAGGTCTCCATAGTTTGTATTGATCACTGACAGGAATGTTGAAATACGCCTTGTACACTAAAGTACCCGACAGGGAGGGTACTTTGTCGCCCTTGTCTTGATAAAGTGGCCACAGAAGGCAAAGGACGTCTGCCGGATGCTCGCAACCTCTTGATGCCATCTAGCGTATGGATCCACTAAAGCGGTTAGAATTAAACTGAACTATTGAGCTTAGGGCCCTCCTCTCTCTCTCTCTCTCTCTCTTTCTCATTATCCCTCTTAATATATATATATATATATATATATATATATATATATATATATATATATATATATATATATATATATATATATATATATATATATATATATATATATATATTACTGGAACGTTATAGAAAATTGCTTCAAAGGAGTACAGGAAAACAGGTAACTTTCAAAATATCATTATTCGGGTCACAAAAGAAAATTGAAGATAATAATAGCCATTTACTGATTGGGTTTTAAAAAGGGACATCTTCTCTGCATGGATTATCCTTGCCGTCCACAGAAGGGCCAAAACTCAAGGGATCGCTGTATGGACAAGTAATACTGGACAGCGCTTCCGTACCGTGAATTCATCGAAATTCCCACAATTGTATCGCTTGTTATCGGACATCTCTTGAGTTTGTGTAAACACCGAAATGGCAGTGGGTGTCAGGCCGATGGGACATTCTATTTCTGAAAGTGTATGGACATTCGACATCCCTCGATCGACGCTGTCACGTATGTGCCCACCGTGCACAATTTTTTTCTTCTAAAGCGCCCATCTGACGACGTCTATCAAAGTCATAGTCACCGAAATGATTTATCCTAGCCGATTCTTAGACTAAAACATTATCAATAAAACATACCAAGAAAAACAAAAGGCATTAAATAAATGCAAAAAGAAGAAAAACAGCAACAAAAGGAAGAACAAACCACATAAAGAAAAAGGCACATTAAAGACTAAGATATAAAATGAATGGTTAGTTCCTGAAAGGAGACCCACTTCTTAAAATACTCGATCATGCAGCCACCCCCAAGGGAAGGTCAGCCCCCTCCAAGAATAATAATTAAATAAAACAATCAAGTGTTCACGAATCCGTCCCGATTACGTAGGAGAGCACTAGCGACCCCTCTCAAACCGGGGCCGGGACAGGTAACATGGGTGAAAATCCCCCAGACTGAGACACGCAACAAAAATTTCCGGATAGTCTGGGAGACCATGTAGTAGTCGCAATAAGATGCAGGGGAGTGCTCCATCAAATGACTGTACGTCCCGCGAGTGTGCACATTTCGAAGAAGGCAGAAAGCGACCTGAAGCCGTCCGGCCAAGCAGACTGATAGGCTGAGCTGATTCCTGTTCAGTGATTCCTACATGTCCAGGAACCCAGCGGAAGACAATCTCGATATTCATTGGGATCAGCCACCTGTGGCGTCACAGAGTGGCGGGTGTGGAGATTTCAATGTCTCGAAATAACTCAGTGCGCTCTGTAAGTTGCTATATATCGTAATTTAGTTTCATAACAGGGCACGATCCGGAATTCCCACAATCGATGACTTCAAATAATGGGGTCATTGCGTGAAAGCCGAAGCCTGTTCGTACTTTGAGTCATCTAAATAGTCTGGCACGGCTCCACTGGGAGACGACATGATGTGGATCAAATAGGTCTAACGCAATGCTCACGACGTTGTAGAAGCTTTGGGAAGAAGAACTAGAAGCTTTGGTGGCAGAACTAGAAGCGCCACAGCAAAGAAAAATCTCCATATCTCCCCCCACCCATACACGGAATAGATGATCTCGCAAGAACACATAAATATGAAATTTCGGAGCACTCGCTTAACTCCAACAGTGTGAAGGGGTTCCATGATACAGTATCGCCATGTGGTATCATATGCTTTCATATCAAAAAACACCTTGGTGAGATGCTATTTACAAAGGAAGGCGTCGCAGATATCATTTTCCAGCAGGAGAAAAGCTTCAGACGTGGAGTGGAACTTGCAGAAGCCGCACTGTGCAGGAGACAGGCGGCCAACGCTGTCCAGGATATAAGGAGGTCCTATGTTAACCAATTTCTCCATCAATTGCATAACTGAAATTAATCGGAAATCAGACGGAGAAGAGTGATCTCTCCCCGATTTTCGAAAAGCAACCACAGCCACAGCCACCTTGTCGTCGGTGAGAGAGCTTGCGTGATCTGCCTGAGTTAAGCTAGCTAAGCTGGGGGACTTTTAGTCCGGTAGGGTCACCCATACCAGTAAGGTAGCTGTAGTAGGATCCAGACTAAGGGTTGTCAAACTTCTCTACCACTTCTTTGATGCGTCTCCTTGCATCTCCCTACCAACCTATTCGATTCTGTTAGTACTAAGTTTCACCAACTCTCTTCAACTGTCAAAAAATCAAAACAAAAACCCAATAACAAAAAAAAAAACCTTCATCTCTATTACACATAAGTTGTTTATTAATAAGGGCCTCACCAGCTTCCTTATGCCGCGTGAGAAGAGAGGCTTTGGAACCTCTTTAAATAACGCCTTGGAGCACTCATAGGTTACAAGAGACTGAGATTGAAGGGATCTTAGGCGTTTGGGGTACGATTAATGGAGAAATGCTAGGTACCCCTTAAAAGCTTTCTCCTAACGTGTAATTGCCTGACCAGCTCCCTGTGACCGCTACTTGGTGAATAAAGGCTCAACTGATCTTTGGAGAGAGAGCTTTTGTGCCTTGCTGGTTGCCAGATCAGCTAAAGATCTCGGATGAAGTCGTGAGCACTTAGCTTTACTATTTGCCTCAAGTCTGGCCGTTTTTAGTTGATTAGTAGGGCTTAGTAGGAAGACAGTTACACCTCAAGCACCCCTGTCGAAAAATCAGAGAACCAGTTCACTGGGGCTCTCGTGCTGCTCAGTTGGGAGCTGCGGCACGATTGGGGACGTCCGGCCCAGGGGAGACCTTAGGGTTGGTGTGCTTGATCAAAGGGTTTCTGTTCGCCAAACGACCGAAAACCTCCTGGAAATAGGCGGATGTGATTAGTGCGAGAGAAAATCACAACCAAAAACCCCTTTTTTAATGCGTATGGTCCGAGATTTTTGTAACATGGCGAAGAAGAATGGTCCTCCGTTTCGAAAGCTAACCTGCAAAATATGCAAAGTCTATAGATGGAGTGAAGACTTCGGGGGAAGGAGTTGCAAGGAACTCACAGATGGCGTCAGTGTCTGTGACTTCTGCGAACTCGAGAAGCGCCTGGGCGAGAGCATCGCTCAACTGAGAGAGGAGAACTCCCTCCTTAAAAGGGAAGTTCAACTCTTAAAAACAGAGAGATGCTCAGGCGAGAAGGCTCCGGACGTCCAACAGCCGATTTCTTCTGCTGAAGGGCTTCCTCAACGAGCCAAAAAGAAGAAAAGAAAGAAGAAAGAAGAGAAAGTAGAAATAGAAGAAGAGAAAGTAGAAAGAGAAGAAGAGAAAGTAAAAGGAGAAGAAGAGAAAGTAGAAAGAGAAGAAAAGAAACTGGAAACAGAAGAAGAGAAAGTAGAAGCAGAAGAAGAGAAACGGGAAACAAACGAAGAGATAGCAAAGGAAGTCAAGAAGATGAATAAGAGGAAGAATAAGAAGAAGAAGAAAAAAAAATTAGAGATACAAGAGGAAAGCGGCAAGTCGCCTCCGAAAGGAAAGACTAAGTCGTCCGCAGTCAAATGTGCAAGAGTCACCCTTATTGGTGATTCTCAAGCACGGGGTCTGAAGCCCCTGCTAGCGGCCCGCCTTCGCACAAGCGTTAAGGTGAGCTGCATCCCAGGTTGTGGGAATAAGCAGGTAAGAGCTGATGCCGAGAAGTCTCAGATTTTAGAGACTTCAGTCGTTGCCCTTATGGTAAGTGGCAACGACCTCTACCTCAGAGGAGGTAGGGTAGGCCCTACAGGTGAAATTATGAGGACAGTTATGGGCGCTGTCGACGACTGTGGATTGAAAACCCGCAGACGCGTCGTGGTGGGGATGCTCCCGAGGTGGGGTCCAAGCCGGACTGCCCAATTGAGGAACATGTCGCTAAACAGGCGCCTTGCAGACCTCTGTACGGCTGAGGGTGTCTTTTTTGTGGACCCGTATGCCGTGTTCTATGGTAGAAAAGACCTCTACCAAAGGGACGGGGTGCACCTCTCCTTTAAGGGCAAGGCGTTCCTAGCCAACCTCATCCAGGATGTCGTGGAGCGCACCCAAAGGAGTGTCCGGCCCATTGGGAAGGCGGACGTACGCCAGTACGCCCGAGTCACTCCTCAAACAACCTTCTCAGAGGTTGTCAAAAATGGTGCCACTACGACAAACAAGAAGCCGGGAAACGGAAGAGTATAGGGAGTCCTACATTAGAGGACTCCCTGAAAGTTCTTCTGTTCAATGCGAGGTCATTCAGGAACAAGTTTCCTGAGCTCCGTGCCCTCGTAGCGACGGAAGAACCCGAAATGGTAGCCATAACAGAATCGTGGATAAAAACGTCAAACCGAGACTTTGAAGGCGAATTCCTGGTTCCTGGCTACCAACTCTTCCACAAAGATAGGCCAGACAGAGAGGGTGGCGGTGTAATGTTGTATGTCAAGGATACAATCAAATCTACGAACTCCAACGTTATATCCGACCACGAGCTCCTAGGCGTTGACCTAGAGATCGGTCCTGCCAAATACAGTACCCTGCTGCTTTACAGACCCCCTTCCCAACCTGTTGAGAAGGACAGGGAACTGTACCAGCTGCTGGGTGAGCTGGTTCAAGGCAGAGTGTGCATCGTTATGGGCGATTTCAACAGCCAAGTTGACTGGGAAACCAGAGCAGCCTGTGGCGAGAGCGCGCTACTCCTGGAGTTCGCCAACAACGAGTTCCTCACTCAATGGGTCAGAGAACCGACGAGAGGAGACAATATCCTCGACTTGGTCTTCACCTCTGAGGATGATATCGTTGAGGATATCTCTGTAGGCGAAGAGCTCGGTGGCAGTGATCACCAGCTAGCTAGATTTAGCGTCAAGATCCCGAAGGTAAGGTCTGTTGCCAGTCAATTAAAGAAACTTGACTTGAGAAGAGCAGACTTTGCAAGCCTTAGAGCTGGACTGACTGACGTGAGGCTAGAAGTGTGCGATGCCGTTGAAGACTTGTGGAATAGTTTCAAAACCACATTCATGAGTCTTCAATCGCGTTTCATCCCTCTGAAATGCCCCCGTCTGTCTTCTGTTCAACCTAAGTGGTTTAATCGAGAAATCGGCCAACTGCTTAGGGAGAAGAGAAATGTGTACCGGCAATCAAAGATCTCGGGTGACTTTGACGAATACCGGAGGCTAGCCAGGAGAGTGAAGTTCAGCATAAGGGCGGCTAAGCGGTCTGAGGAACTCCGAGTGGCGAGACTCTGTAAAGAGAATCCCAAGGAGTTTTTTGGATATGTGAACAGCCGTAAACCAATCCGTCGAACGATTGGCCCTTTGAGGAACGAGGAGGGGACATTAAGGCATTCAGATGCAGAAAATGCCAACCTCCTCAACGACTACTTCTCTTCAGTGTTTACTGAAGAGTGTGGTCCCATTCCCCAGCCGACGGATTCCTACTCGGGGGAAAAGCTGGAGGCAATGGACTTCACCGAGGGAGAAATAAAGAAAAAGATCGCTGACCTAAAGACGAATAAGTCCCCTGGACCGGACGGGTTTCTGCCTAAAGTGTTGAAGGAAGTGTGCGATAAAGTATCACGACATCTGTGCGCTATCTTTAACATGTCAATCCGGACCGGATGCGTTCCTAGAGACTGGCGTGAGGCAGAGGTGACTCCTATCTTCAAGAAAGGAGACCGTAACCAACCGTCGAACTACCGACCTATCAGTCTGACTTCGATAGTCGGTAAACTCATGGAAAGCATCATGGTGGACAAAGTGACGTCGTATTTAGAGTCAAACCTGCTACTGAGGAGTTCCCAGCACGGCTTCCGAAGGCAACGGTCATGCCTGACGAACCTTGTGGAATTCTTCCACTTCGTTTTCAGTGAGCACGATCGGGACAAGGCGGTGGATGTGGTCTACCTAGACTTTCAGAAAGCCTTTGATAAGGTACCACACCGCCGCCTTCTCCGGAAAGTGCGAGCGCTTGGCATAGACGGAAAGGTAGCCGGCTGGATCGAGAACTGGCTAAGTGACAGACGGCAACGGGTGGTGGTAAATGGACAGTCTTCTGAGTGGGTGCCCGTTACTAGCGGGGTGCCTCAAGGTTCTGTCCTGGGACCACTACTATTCATCATCTACGTCAACGACATGGACGGTGACATGGTTGCCAAGATTTCTAAATTTACCGATGATACCAAGCTTGGTATGAATGGTGTAAAGGATGGAAATACTGCCCGCCTGCAGGAAGATCTTGGGAAGATTGGGGAGTGATCGGACACGTGGCAAATGCCTTTTAACGTGGGCAAATGCAAAGTGATGCATATCGGCCACAGAAACCACCAATCTCAGTATATCCTTAAGGGCACTGCTATGGAATCCACCGACACTGAGAAGGACTTGGGTGTAACAATCACTAGTGACCTCAAGTTATCGAAACAGTGCATTGAGGCGGAGAAAAAGGCCCAAAGGATGCTAGGCTATATTCAGCGCCAGTTTGGTTATCGGAACCAGGAGATTGTACTGTGCCTGTACAACTCACTTGTCCGACCGCACCTGGAGTATGCCGTACAATTTTGGAGTCCTTCATTGCGAAAGGACATCGCGAGATTGGAACGCGTACAAGCCAGGGCAACCAAGCTGATTCCCTCTATCCGACATAAAAGTTATGAGGATAGACTAAGGGAATTAGATCTGTTCTCGCTGGAAACCCGTAGACTGCGTGGTCAGCTCATCGAAGTTTTCAAAATACTTCGAGGGTTCGACAATGTTGACTAGCGGGATATTTTCACACTGAGTGAGAACAGAACGCGCAATCACGGCTTCAAACTTGAACTGAAGCGTTACAACAGCAATCTGTGTGGAAATTTTTTCACCTACAGTATCTGCGGTAAGTGGAACGCACTTCCAGTGGAAGTTGTCAACAGTGAATCTGTTGACCAGTTTAAGGCAAGACTAGACAAGGTCTTGAAAAGTGGCCGTTTAGGGACGCAAAACAATTGAGCAGCCTTGTGCCCGCTCGATTGCAAGTCCAATGGTACCCTCTTTGAATGGACCGTAAGGTCTCCTAGGGTACCTTCTTTCCTTGTTGTCCTTGTTGTTACTCCTTGTTGATAGGTATTCGCCACGAATATGGACGAATACCTTCTGTCCTGTTGAAAATCTAACAGAAAGGCAATGCTTTGCTCGCCTAGGTGTCAAAGCATTCCATACGGGATATAGTCTACATCAATGACAGTATTCGCGCATGAAGCGAGAGAGAAACGCAAATCAGTGTAAACATGTCATTTAAGGGTTCTCCGCTCTGGAGGAAAAATCCAGTCACTGGCCTTCACCGAACACAGGACGTGCACTAAATGCTGTCAGATCATTACCCCGGCTAGATTGCGGTCCTATCCTCATAGAGAACAGAAAGCAGGTCCTATGAGAACTTGCCCTCCATCATTTTAACTTGCTTCCACACCTCTGCAAGAGGGTTCTTTCCCGTTGAGTGAAGACACGTATGACCGCCAAGAAAAAGCGGCGTGCGTCTTCGAAACATACCGGGAACCTAGCTCTGGCTCGACGAAATTCGCCGACAGAGAAATTGTTCAGGTGGTGCTTATAGCACATATAGGCAGATTGCTTCTCTCCAAGTGCCGTCTCAGACTTAGTCGACACCCAAGAAAGCGGGCGGCGTGCAAAACGATTATTGCACACGGCAATAATCTTGGCGGAGAAGTACTCAAAGACTTCGTCAGCCGACCTAAATACCTCACTGGGATAGAAATAATCTTCATCTCCTAAAATGTGGGCCACTGCGCCCGCTTTAAGCAACACTTAGGTGGATTTCGGGGTGACACCGGCCCAGAAAATGATATTAGTATAGGAAAGTGAGCCCTAGCATGAACGACATCAACTACCTCGCGCCTAAAATCAAATCAGGCTGTGCGTTCGGAGAGCACAAATACAGATCAAGACAACTTTTAGATCAGGTCAGCAGTGATATGACCTCTAAGATTAATCGTGATAGTCGTCTCGGAAGGAGTTTCTGCTATTCAAATCCCATTCGAAGTTGGCTGACGGTGGAATGTTTGAAGAAATAAAAGTATACCTTTTATCCAGGTGTAACTTCACCACTGCCACTGACTGATAGGAGGTATTTAATGCGAGAGAGAGACATCATGTTGACTCTAAATCCCGCATCCGCCTGCTTTACCCCATCCCGTGGTGGCGAGGTTGCAATAATTTTATAATCCTTGAGGGCCGCCAGTGGACAAGCGCCCGACATGGTCACGCGAACACAAGGTACTACAGGAAAGTCGGAACGGACGAGTCTTAAAAGCTCCTCCCAGTCACTCCGGAGTCCAAGGTTATTCCATTGAAGAAAGAAACCAACCAGGCCTAACTCGAATGATCAGCAGCGCTCCTCTTCTTAAAGGAGACAATCGTGTGGATCGCGACAGCCTTCCGGGAGGCAGAACTCTAGGGGTCCTTGGCCAACACGTTCGCTACATAGTTCTTTTATCTCAAAGTTAGTAACAATGGTAGAGAAAAAACTATATAGACGGCTTTGATGGGAGTTTTATGTCGAAAAGAGATACAGGCACCCTTTGCACCCATTGCAGCGAAAATTGTCAAGAGAAGTAACAAGGTCTGCTGACTAACCTTGGGAGGACATTGACAATTATATCATTCGAAAGAGAATGTAAAAGAATATAAGGATTTCAAATTTCGTTAGAATAGGCTGAATAGTTATGAGGTTTCTGACCAAATGAAATAATTTCCGGGCTAACCTTGGGAGGTCCTGTCAATTATATCATTCGAAAGAGAATGTAAAAAGAAACATAAGGGTTTCAAATTTCCTTACAATCGGTCGAATAGTTAAAATTAAAATACAAAAACAAAAACAAAACAAAACGGGGACCGACCGACATAGTGAGATGTAGAGCCGCACGCGACTAAAAAGTAGATCAGTAATACGATATTCTCGAATATACACTGGCCATGAACTGAAGACGAGTAGTGAAGATATAAAGCGATCTCATAACGCGTCTTACCCCTACGAATACTAAGAACGATTTTAGCCATACTTAACAACATGGTCTGTTAACCAAAAAGTCACGTGCTCTCACTTATTCCGATTTATGACCTTACGACCTTCAAAATGTTCAAATAATTCCCGAACTAACTTTAGGAAGACCTTGACAATTCTATGATCGAAAGAAAATATAAAATAACATAAGGGTTTCAAATTTCGTTAGAATCCGCCGAATAGCTATGATGTTATTACCAAAATAAAGTAATTCCTGGGTTAACCTTGGGAGGATTTTGGCAATTATATCATTCGGAAGAGAATTTAAAATAGCATAAGGGTTTCAAATTACGTTAGAATCGGCCAAATAGTTACAATGTTATTGCCAAAACAAAATAATTCTCGGACTAACCTTGGGAGGACTTTGGCAATTATATCATTCGAATATAAGGGTTTCAGATTTCGTTAGAATGGGCCGAATAGTTATGATATTTCTGCCAAAACAAAATAATTGCCGGGCATACCTTGGAAGGACTTTGGCAATTATATCATTCGAAAGACAATGTAAAACAATATAAGGGTTTCAGATTTATTATTATTATTATTAGGCAAAGCAGCATCACCAGTCAGTACCTCGTCCTGAATCCGCCCGGCCATAGTCCCAGCAACCTAACGTAGAAGGAGAATTACAAGAAACACTGAGTATTAACACTCCTAGTCAGCCAAAGACGATCACACAAACGAAACACGGAAAACAGCAATTTTACTTGCCCAAACTGAACCAAGATTAAAGCCTACAAACCGCCATTTTACTCCGAGTCCTTCCTTCTGCCAAGCAACTACTAGGTTGTATTTGAACTCAGCCTACTAACGGATTACCCTAAAGGAAACCTTGGAGTCAAACCAAACTCGGCCCTAAGGCCGCCTTACCTTCTCTCCTAAATAAATTAGATCATCAACCGTAACCCCTATAACTGGTTACCTACCATACACTGCTGGTGGAACAAATCTATAAACTTGTGACGTCATCATGTATAAACTGGTGACCCCTTCGACCGAACAAAAACGTAACCAAAAAAAAAAATAGGGACGCGTCGGACCATCACCAAGCAGGACAAGGAAAATCGGCAATTGTGAACGCCATCTTTAACGAGACAGCAGTATCAGGTTAATATAAGATAGTAGAGGCCCAGTTACATCTAGCGAGGATAAATCAAGAGGAAACAAAATTATTTGCCACGTCCCAGCTGCACTACCCCCCAAGACTACCGACCGAATTCCAGCTACAGTCTTATCTGCTCAAAATTGCCAGCTTCTAAGGACCGAAGTAATCGGGCTGTTCGAGAGAACCGAACCAGAGCTCTTCGAGAAGCTCATTGCCTCCTCCACACTCACTGGTTGCCCTTTAATTAACCTGGAGGAACTGCGGTGAACAGCTCTACAGGAAGAAGTTGGGGAAGAACTCATGAGGCACAAATTTATACAATCCCTTCCACAAATATCGCGCCCATTATTGCCATCCAGAAGGACCTAACTACCACGGCATGCCATTGTAAGTACGACTGCTGGCCTTATTCACCGTCGCCGCTAAAGTAAATAAAATAGAGTGAGAATTTTAATTGTTACGGGAACAAGTGTGTCAATAATTCTGATTAATTTGGTGCGAACGGATGAATTACGTAAATTTAGTGTAAACATTACAACGGGTAATGGTGGAAAAATAAAAGTGCACAGCGAAGTACACGAAATATAGTTATTCCTAGCTTTCTTCGGTCATTTAGGTGGTCATTTGTGGTCGCGGATATCACATCGTCATTATTAGGGATTGACTTTCTGATACACTTTAATCTTTCGTGCGGCTTCCTTATCGATAATCAAACTAAGCTCAAGTCAAAAGTAAAACAATCCGGGGAGCCTGCAGTAGGACTAATTATTAATGAGCTCTGCATCTACCGCCCAGTTGCATAGAAGTATGAAGTCTTGTACAGCCGTGCGCCCACCAATCCTGCCCCGCCATCGCCTAACTCCGTGACACATACATTTGAGACCGGTAGTGCACCCCTAACATTCGCGCGACCAAGATCTCTTTCAATGGAGAAGCTACAAGTTGCCAAAGCAACGTTCGAATCACTATTAATGGAGGAAGTTGTGCGCCAGTCAAAATCACCGTGGGCTTCGCCAATTCATATGCTCCCGAAGAAGTCGCCGGGCGAGTAAAAGGTGTTTGACGATTTTCGCGCACTTATTGCAATCACGAAGCCAGACATATATTCATTACCGAGAATACAAAGTGTAGCAAATCACCTTCATGCCCAAACAATTTTCTCACGGTTGGATCTGATTCGTGCTTACCATCAGATCCCGATGAACCCAGCTGACATAGAGAAGACTGCGGCGGTAACTCCGTTTGGGTTATAGCAGTATATAAAATAACCAGTATATAAAATAGCAGTATATAAAATAACGATGGGGAAGGGGGAGGGGCGTCCTTCAGCTCGTTCGCAGGAGTAAGTGGAAGTCTAACAGGGCTACTCTCTAAACAGTCGAAGCGTTATATAGGCGCCTGGTGAGGTGGCTCCAGACGTGCGCGCGAATTTGTGGAGAAGTTGCCGACTCCTTCGGGGGAAGGGGGAATCGTGATAACGTTGGTTGGAATGTCCAACGGATTTCAATCTTCGAGCGGAAAGCCAGAATGCTAGCTGAGCGGTGACCGTGGGAGAGGATGACATCGGTACCTAGGCAAATACAGCTGTGCCGTGTGATAACGGCGTCGGCCGCCTCCTTGCCCAGGTTTAGCCATGCTTTCACAGCTCCATACGGTGATCTCAGGATCCACGTGGGTACAGAAGGGCACGTGATCGCCATTTGACCTCATTCTGCTACATTATTATTAGTAGTAGTAGTACTAGTAGTATCACCAGTCAGTACCTCGTCCTCAATCCGTCCGTTCATTGTCCCAGAAACCTCACGCAGGAGAATTACAAGAAACACTGAACACTAACACTGGTCGTCATCCAAAGACATATGAGCACATAAACGAACCACGGAAAACTCAACAATTTCCGTTGTTCGAACTGAGGTAGCCCTAAGCCAAGATTAAAGCCTACAAAACTACCATTTTCTTTCGAGTCCTTACTTCTTCCAAGAAGCAACCAGGTTACCATTCGAATCGGAACCCCTATAACTGGTGACCTGCCAGAAACGGGTGGCATACCTATAAATTGGTAACTGCTCATTGATAATTAAAATCTAAGCCAATCGCGCAGCCAAAGTTTGGAAAAAAGGTAAAATTGACAGTGCTGAGGAGAAGCAAGATTGAGATGAAAACTTGAAGACATACTCGTATTAGCAAGATAGACAAAGGGAGAAAATCGATAGATAATTTGATCAACTTACAAGGAAGCTTTAAAAGAGTAAGAAAGGTTTTTAATCTTAAAAACTACATAGGTGAGTTGCGAACAGCTTCCTGCATCGGCGAACCACTGTTAGTAAACGGTGAATCCACTGCGCAATCCTAAATCTCTGAAAAAGCACATCCAAGCGAAGCTTTTAAACCACTCTCTTTGACTTCTTGGCACGCTACAGTGCCAACCGGAGACAGAGTAGAGAGAAATGAGTTTGAAGGCCCAAGCGAAACTCATCAATTCCAGAGAAGGGAACATCCTTTTTGAAAGAGGAGCGACTTGATTTAGAAAATTTTAAATTATAATTATTTTGATATATCGAAACGATAGAAAACCCATAGTAGGATTTGGTCGCATTAGCCCCCCCCCCCTCCCTCGTCACCGAAATCAGTCTTAATTAAATATCGTCCTCGAGAGCACACCTCAGGAATTTCCCTTCAACCAACTTCACTAAATCGGTGCGAAGTGACCCAACGTTTTGAAGTCGGACTTGTTCTCGGCTTGAAACAAGGATTTTAAATGTTTGTGTTTCGAGTTCCAAGATCTGAGTTCGAATCCACGTTTGCTAACATCTCGTTGGCTTTGATGTACACTTCTCTAAGGTGATCGGGGTTCGAACTCGTAAAGACGAAATTAATTATTTAAAATTTGGGAACAGGGGTCATTTTGGAAAAGACTGATTTGATTTTACGAATATTCGACGTTCCCAAAGCAATTTCGAAATAGGACGGAACTTTTGACAAAACTCCCTTGAACTCAGGCAGAAGGACATGATAGTTGCTGTCTCGTATTTCGAAGGAATTGTTATGCTTTGCCTCACACAATTTGCATTTTGAATTTTGATCATTGAGATTTTTTATTTAGAATTTCTAAGCTCTGAAGAGGTGTTTGAATTTGAAGTTTGAACTTTTGTGTAAAATTCGCTAGAAATTTTAACTTTCAACGCCCCTCCTACCAAGGGATTTGAAATATTAGTTTTGAAAGTTTTAGCAAAAGGAGGAAGTTTATTTAGAGGTTAGTTTGACTTCGATGTATTACTTGAAAATGAAATGAAATCAGAAAGGTTAGAAGGAACTAAAAATTCTCTCGGAGAGAGATATTCTTATAACGATAGAGTTTGAGCTTCTCCGGACTTTAGAAATGGTAGAGGTGTATTTCTCGAATATATGACAACAAAAATGGTAATCCGTCTTTATAGTTAGCCTTAGTATTAAGTTACAAGAATTAAGTTACAAAAATTAATTTGCAAGAATCGTGTTACAATAATTCATTTAGAAGAAATAAGTTCAAGAATTAATTTGCAAGAATTAACTTACAATAATTTAGTTATCAAAATTAATTTCAAAGAATTTAGTTACAAGATTAATTTCACAAAAATTAAGTTACAACAATTAATTTGAAAAAAGTAAGTCACAAAAATTAAGTTACTAAAATTAATTTGCAAGAATTAAGTTACAACAATTAACTTGAAAAAAATAAGTCACAAAAATTAAGTTACTAAAATTAATTTGCAAGAATTAAGTTACAACAATTAACTTGAAAAAAATAAGTAACAAAAATTAAGTTACCTAAATTAATTTGCAAGAATTGAGGTTCTAAAATAAATCTGACAGAATAAAATTAAAAGAATTAATTTGCAAAAGTAAAGTTACAGGAATTAATTTGCTAGAATTAAGTTACAAAAATTTACAAAAATTAAGTTAGAATAATTAATTTGCGTGAATCAAGTTATGGAATTAATTTTCAAGAATTAATTGCCCAAATTAAGTTACACAAATTAATTTTAAAGAATTAAATTACAAGAATTCCTTTGGAAGAATCAAAGTTCCAACAACTAATTTGTAAGAATTAACTTGCAAGCACTAAGTCACAAAAATTAATTTGCAAGAATCAATTTACAGGAATTAATTTGAAAGAATTAAGTTACAAGAATTAACTTGAAAGAAATAAGTTTCAGGAATTAATTAGCAAAAATTAAGTTATAAGAATTTTTTTATAGGATTAAGTTGCAAGAAACAATTTCTATGCCAGCAGCTCGAGGCTAGGGTTTGTTGTGTTCAGATTTACGAGTCACTGCATCACCGGCGCGGGCTATCGGGCACCTGAGTCGGATGGATCCGCTATCTTTCGGGTAGAGAAGCATTCCACTTTTGTTTGTGATTAATTTAAGACTTTCCCTTAGACGACCTGATGAAGGAGACCGGACCGAACTCTACAGGTGTATGAACAGCTCATAACTCTTGATGTAAGTCAGCCTAAAAACAGAAAAAAAACCCACGCCTGAACAGAGAAAAATCCCGGGAACCAAGAACGATATACTTTAGAAATAATCACCGGCGACTTTAAAAGAAATCAATGGATAATTACACAAACACGGTTGTAATAGTAATAAAACTTAAAGTTCTAAAGTGAAACTTGACAAGGAACATTAACAGAAGCTACGACGGAAGATGGATTAAGGAAATCTTTACCTGGACACCTTTATACAAAAACTGCCAGAAGACGAACATCGACGAAGGCAGGAAGATATTTCCTCATTGACAAGAGTAACTTTTCCATTCGAACGAATTCTTCGGTAGGTCGAGAAAATTAACGCAGGCATATATACACGTAAAGTGTCATGTCTAAAGTACATGACACGTAAAAATAGAGGCGATTACTCTTGTCAATTTAATGAACTTAAAAATATTAAATGAGTTGACAAAAATTACCATTCAATTACTCTTTGATTCAGATATTCGAATGATCCCAATAAATGACAGATTTCGGGTAATAAAGGAGTCTCTTAATACGAAACGAGAACAAATTCTTTTCACATATAAAAAATACCTTGTTAAATGGGTGAGGATGATTCAGTACACATCTACATAAAGATATAATTGCTAAATATTACGTTCAAAGACTAAGAGTAGGAGTGCGTTGCTTCCATAGGCTGAAATTCTATGTAGTTCTTCAAGCAATATGATTAAATTGACAAAACTAAGTTGGCTTAGGTATAACACCTTCCTGTTGTTGTGTTGCTCATATCCAAGCGTTTTCGTCAAGCCATTGAGTATAAATTTGTGAGTACTCAGTTTGTTGTTAATAGGATACTGGCCAATAGTTCTATAATTCTAACATCTATCACTTAAAAAAGTAAAACAAGTGAAGCAATAAACCCTGACAGTTAATTCCAGAGCAGATGTCCCCAAACAGCCCTCTCATAAACCCCATCCATGCGCACCTACCATTCAAAATACCATCTCCTCCACTTGCTTGGTCATTCCTTTTGTCTGAAACACATAATCAACCCTTCTTGCACAATGATAATTAATGTCGTACATTCTATTCACAAGTATTTTTCCATCTATTTTTCTTACATGCTCATACTACTTCACTTTTTTTTCATACCATAAATACCTTATTCAGTCGTTCTTCACTCGATCCGCTTTTCTCGCCCCAAACATTCCTCTCATGTTGTCCATTTGTACTGATCTCACTCGACATTTGTCCTTCTTCATCCATGCCATAGTCTCACTCCCATACAACAACGTGGGCAGCAGTATGTTCTCATGCTGCGTCTGGCACATTCCACGCTCACAACTTTAACGCTCTTGTTCACCGTGTGGTGACTTTCATACCATTCATAATATTTGTTCACCATATTCTTCATATCTTCCAGTCTCCTTCATGATGCATCCTAGATACTTAAAACATTGTACTTGTTCAATATTAACACTATATACTCTACCCCCCTTCCCCGCCTCCAAACACACACACACACACACACACACACACACAATCCTCGCTCCCAAACACTATCACATCACTCCTTTCTGCATCAACCTTTAGTCACTACTTCATGAGAACCCTCTCAGAGGCCTCGACCAACATTTTCTTATCTCTCTCACCAACTCTAAGTCATCAGCATATACGAACATAGAACCCATCCTTCACTCACCAATCTCACACCCTTTTCCGTCATTTTCATTCGTAGTTCTCTCATACTCTATCTACAAAAATATTAAAGAGCCAAGTAAACAATACGCAACCGTGCCTTACTCCCAACGCATCTCAAGCCAACCACTCCTGGTATCTTTTACCCGAACGCCACTGCCTCACTCCAAACATAAATATCTTTCACACCATTCAAATGTTCACCAATCACTCCATACATTCTTAGAACCTATCATTAATTCTTCCCTATCCATACAATCATACACTTGTGATTCATGAACCCATCATGCAAATTTCATCTCCACATTCAATCGGAATTTTCCATACATGGTGTAGTTCTTGCATTCACTTTTCTCTACCTTATCTTATAGAACGGTACTGTAACAATACTCTTCCACTACCAAATGACTTACAATCCAACTTACACTCCCACTCCATAAACAATCACCACCATTTCTTTTTGCATCTCAACCATTTTATCATCAATTCCAGCTGCCTCTCATAGCACTGCCGACCTCTTGCATATTTATCGCTTACATACCCTGACGCACAACCAGGTTTACACTCTCGAAAGCAATCATATTCACATTCGCTTCATCTTCCATACACACATAATACAACGTGTCAATGTATGCACATCTACTGGCATATTTTACTTCTTCGGTTCTCATAAGTACTCTGTCATTCTTAGCTTCGATGTCTTATTCTTATTTTTCTTTCTCATTTCTTCTTCCGTCTTAAGATTAATTTTTTTTCATTTAAATATATATTCTTTAACTTTTTCCTCATTTAAATCATTTAAATTTTAAAGGATTTTGGTAGATGAAAAATCTATTTTTGAGCCGAATTTTGAGAAATATAGAACCCCCCTCCCCCTTAAAGCCGAATTAACCCGTGTGAGTGAATGGCTTATCACTGATTTGTAATCTATTGCTAATATACATGTCTAATGAGATGACGCACAAACCCCTTAACATATACACCCCCACCCACCCACACAAATAACTATTTCACTAACACGAGGAACAAAGAACATAAAGCGGGAAGGTGTAGGAAAAAAAGTCCATCGGGAAAAAAAAAGAGATATCGGAGTTTTGACGATATTTAAATCGCCGAATCCGCTGAGCTCAGTGGATGGGACGCATACCTATTTAAAAAATCGATAGATACCTATCTTTAAGAGGAGGGATAAAATGATATGACTAATTACCGGCCTGTGAATTTGATATCAGTGGTGGGGAAAATTTTGGAATCTGTAAGTGATTAGGAATCACTTAGATCTTTAAGGAAATTGCAAATTTGCGTTCGAATCTCCTACCATAAAAAAACCCCTTTTTTTTCGTCAGACAAGCTTGTTTGCGCAGTCCGAATCGCTATGCTCGGAGGACGGACTAAATAAATAAGGGAGGCAATACTGCTAACAGTTGACTCCTAGTTATTCAGAATGGACACTCGCAACTAATCCCATCGCCATCACCAAATTCACAAGCATACGTTGATTAAGGGACCTCAACACAGTTTTACTAGAGGCAAGTCATGTTTAACTAATTTACTTCCTTTTTAGAGAAAGATGTAGGTTCCTGCCGATAGCGATGATAATTAGGATTGTGTTTATTTGGATTTTATTAAGGCTTTCGACAGGGTGCCAAACCTACGACTTTTGAGTAAAGTTAAAGCGCATGGGATTGATGGATGTAATTTTAGGTGAATTCAGTCGTGGCTTAGTGACAGACTGCAAAAAGCTGGTATAGATGAGATTATATCCAAGTGGGGAATGATACCAGTGGGTTCCTCAAGGGTCGGTGCTGGGGTCGTTGTTGTTCTTTATTTATATTAATGATCTTGACACAGGTATATGTGGTGACCTGAGCAAGTTTGTGATGACACTAAGTTGAGTAGGATTATAAGGTATGATTCCGATGCTGAGGTATTTATTACAAGACGAATTGACTGAACTATTCCAATGGTCGGATAAGTGGCAAATGGAATTTAACATAAGCAACTGTAGTGTACTTAGTATAGGTAGGTGTAATCTACTGAATAATTATAAACTAAATGGGAAGTTTTAGGGTGGTCAGAATGCGAAAGCGCCTTAGGGGCCCTGGTAAGTTCAGACCTCCAGCCCTAGAAAGCAGTGCATAAGTGCTAAGAATAGAGCTAATAGGGTATTGGGGTTTATTGGGAGGTGTGTAAGTAATAAGAGTGCTGATGTAATTCTGAAACTGTACCTGGAATTAGTTAGGCCCCATATTGACTATGTGGTTCAATTTTTGTTCCCGTATTATAGGATGGATATTGCTTTGCTTGTGTCTGCGCAAAGAAGGATGACTAAGATGATTCATGGGTCGAGGAGTTTACCTTATGGAGATAGGCTTAACGGACTAAATCTTCATACGTTAGAAAGGAGACGAGTTCGAGAGGACTTGATTGAAGTCTTCAAATGGGTAAAAGCATAGATGGGCGTTATCGCGATAATGATATCGGGTTGTCCGACATTTTTCCGCGTTATCGATTAATCGGTATCGCCGATACTTTTGGTTCAAAACTAGCGATAATCGATAATTTCAGTTCAGTTTTTGGTTCCAGTTTAGCACAGGGGCAAGCGGCCGTGCCTTGGAGTCAGAAATATGTAGGTCCGAGCTGGTAGGAGGATCCTCAAAACCTATGAGGAGATGAAAGAGAGCCTCACCAAGTAAGAAACTAAGAAACAGTATTCAAATATTTTTAATATTGTATTATAAAATAACGATATATATAGACAATAATCAATATTGTATTATAATTTTGGATTTATTGATTATCGATTTATCGGTTATCGCGCCCACCTATGGGTAAAAGGCTATAATATGGTAAAAATTAGGCAAAGTTCTAATTTTTAATAAATAGGATAGGACACGTAGCAATGGGTTTAAGCTGGAAAAGTTTATGTTGGAAGAAAGTAGTTTATAAATAAAGAGGTAGATGAATGGAATAGGTTCACTAGTTATGTGATAGAAACGTCCCCTCTGCGGAGTTTTAAGAATTGACTGGATAGATTTATGGATGAAGATGTTAGGTGGGATTGAACTTGTGGATAGATTTATGGATGAGGATGATAGGTGAAACTGAACTTGGGGATGGAAACAGGGTTGCCTTGTATATGCTATTTATTAGCCTTTTGCAGACTCTTTCTATTGTTATTTTATGTTCTTATGTTATCCACTCGGCCAATCACTGAACCTAAATGACTCCGTTCATATATAGCTGATAATCGACCCACTTCACCACGTAACAAACCCATAATAAAAATTCTACTCCGTAGATAAAGAAAATGCAGAACAAAGATGTTCAAAGACAATAAAGCATCTTATGAGCTCATGTACACGCTGTGGAATAGAACTTGTCGATTTTATATATATGATGTAGGACAAGTTCGTATACAAAACTTAACCCTATAAACATACAACCAAGCAGAATTTTACATTGAGAGATGTAATGAAATATGTGCACATACAGAAGGAGACGGAACGATAGAGGCAATTGCGCGGCTTCAGAAATAAGCTTCGAAAAATTGCACATTAAAATAGACCGCGTACATATACATATATGAATATAAAAAACTCGAAAATTCGTACATGAGGTTAGTAATGAATGCCATATCAGAGAAAAAACTGGTCTCCAAGTACTTTCGAATTTGATTCAGTTCATTCTCAAGGAAAATAATAAAAACAATGCATATACATACATACTGTATGTCAGATGAAGCACCGTCTCGTAAACCAGAAATTACCAATAGAGGAAGAAGAAGGATTAAGGGGGGGGGAGAAACACCCATAGTATTAGGGTCTGGTAGCAAGGTCAATTCAAGAAGGAAAATAGGTAAAGAAAGTTATCTATTGCGTCACCATGTATTTCCTTGGGGCTATGCGGGGTTTTTTTCCTATACCTCCTAATTTCCTCATAGCCCCACCCCTATTTTGATTGTAATAATTTCCCCCCATATTTTATGGCTATGTCCACGATAGTTTTCGCTTTGTAGAACTCAAGTAGTGGTCGTATCAAGGAATCCTATTACTAAGTTTATTCTATTCAATCGGTTGAAATCCTTAGGGATACAATTAGTAAGGTTTAAAGGCAATTAAAATGACCTCGTAATGAGTCAAGGGATTCATGTAGACAAAGGACCACAAAAGAATTCTAGATTTGAATCCATTTTTACGCCCATTATTGCTGATACGAAATTGAAATAAAAAATTTGGATATTAATATTATTATAATAATAATGCAGTTGATAATTAAAATGACAAAATACTAGTGGGAATTGATATATGCGAAACCAATTCCGCTATATTTAAAATCCGGGTTACCATTTTTAAAGGATTGGTAGCCATGTTTAAAGGACATTAAAACCTAGTTAGGTTTCTGATAATAATAATGGAGGGGCTTGAAGGTCGATCTGCACTCTTATTTTGGTTGCTTTTTATGATATTTCGGAGGGGGGAGGGGATACAATTTAAAGGTGGAATCGATCTACGGGCCTGTCCAGCGTAGGACAGCCTCCGTAAGTTCTATCCGAACCAAGCTCTATCCAAGGAATAATCACAACCAATGTGGCTCAACTTAGATCATATTCAAAGCGGTGTTACCACTCTTCTGGCTATAATCTACCCGAGTGGCATTACCAGTCATCTGGAAAAATGAATTTAAAAAAACAGAAACCACAATAAAAATGAAAGAAATAGTTAAAGGAATATTTCTATCTTAATTCTATATGTCGGGGTACTGCTCAGAAGCGAATTTTTGACAGAATAGTCGGAAGTAGCAATTTAACTATTATTATCTTTAATTTTCTTTAAAAAAAAATCACGAAAAAAACAACAGAAAAATTAACCCCTGATAAAAAACTAGAGAGTAAATAACACAAAATGGATTTTTCTAATTTTAAAGGTGACGGTTAAGAGCGATTTTGCAGTATCCTTATTTATATTTACCCTCTTACGTAATTTCCTTCGTTTACACCTTTAAGTTTAATTAATGGTAATGCTCGTATTTTAAAATCCGTGTTACCGAAAGTAGGTACGTTACGGGCATTGATTTTAGTTGAGATTTGATCTCAAAATTCGCCGAAAATTATTTGAGTTTGATTCGATTCGCTTTTTTTTTGACGGCCTTCATATTTTGAGGCATAAAATGTACAGATTCTAATGTTGTTTTTTATGTTAATTTAGGGTTTCTTTTCCATTCATTCTTAGTATCTTCTTCGCAGATTTTTGGTAAAAATATATATATATATATATATATATATATATATATATATATATATATATATATATATATATATATATATATATATATGAAAAGAAACTCACAACTTGCACATGAGTCAAAATTATGATAAATCACACCCACAAGGAAAATGGAAAAACGATTCCGAGCGCTTTCGTCTTTATTCTAAAAGACCTCTTCATGGAATAACGTAGGTCAGGACAGACAATGTCTTAAATAGTAAGGAGTAGGGGGTTAATTTGTACCCCCTAGTTAGGGCTTTGATGTAGATAGCCGTATTAAACCCCCACTCCTTACTATTTAAGACATTGTCTGTCCTGACCTACGTTATTCCATGAAAAGGTCTTTTACAATATATACACATATATATATATATATATATATATATATATATATATATATATATATATATATATATATATATATATATATATATATATATTAGGGTAGTTCTTATTTGTATGTTAATTTATTTTTTTTAGGAAATATCAACCTTTTACCCTCTCATTTATTTCTCTATTGGTAGTAATTAATATATGCAAAATATCAGCCTGATATATTATCATTTAGGGTGTGCTGAATGCAGAAGTGTTTTTTTATGCCTTACCACGGGTGAAAAAAAGCTGTTCGCGGGTTTTGGCCATGCTGTTTTTCTGTGTAAAATAGGCTATATTTGGCTTATTTAAGATCAGAGCTGCTGTTTCAGTGAGAGAGAGAGAGAGAGAGAGAGAGAGAGAGAGACGTCCCTCATCATCAAAGGAGCACAGGTGCTCTTAAATAATTAGAAATTTCAGCCCTGCTGCATGTCCGCGGATTTTGGCCAGTTTTTCAAATAGTTGGCAACCCTGAGCTCCAGAGACGCGATTTGAAAGTTATAAGGTAAGGCTTTTACGCACTTTTACACAGTTACTACTCATACAGTTTTGAAAAATATCTTATTTATGACATTACTGCAGATGGCCAATTTGACACATTAGTGCAACATTTTATAGCACTTAGTCATAAGAAATGATCCAACATGCTTCAACATAGAGCTCTAATGCTTACACACATTTAGTTAGCCTGTTGGACAATTACTGCAGTGGATAGGAAGTGTCTGCTGTGTAGTATGTATATCTTCAGGAGGGCACTGTTTATTCAGCCTTAACTTTTGGTATAAAAAAGTAATATTTTCTGGATTTATGATAGAGAACACATTTGACATGGCTCACATTTGCTCACAATGTCCTCCTAGATATAACCAGGAACATTTTTTAATTCTTTCCATGCTGTATTACACAAGCAATTTGGACAAAGTATGCTGTTTTAATAGACTTTTAATTATGAGAGATTAAAAGTCAAATTTTAACAGGCGAGAGTGAATCAAAATAGGTGGTCCCTATCAGGTTAAATCATAAACACTTGTCTTTTTCAGATATAACATGACTACTTTGCGGTAACAGGACAACGTATATTTGCTGGGAAACAAGAAGGAGTCTCTGTCGGGTTGCAACCTTCCATCCAAAGGCGACGTACTCCGAGTATATCTGCATCGCATGGGCGAAAAAGGAATGGTGAAGCATGAAGCAGCAGTGCAGACTATGAAGGAGGTCGAAAGCTTTTGGGGAAAGGCCCGCATTCACATTCGGCCCGTTGACCATTCTGTGAAGAGGCGCGAAGGCCTCGTGTCAGAAGGAGTGAAACACAGGAGAAGAACGAAGAGAAATTTTGCGACACCTTGAATGATCTTTTCGATATAGCCCACCAAGATGCACTAAAGATGATAAAGATGACAGAGGATAAAGCACTTCTGAAGGCACAACGGGAGATGGTGAGGCTATGAAACATGGAAGTTGACATTAAGCTGGCAAAGAAGCAAAAAGGAGAAATCAAAACAAGAAGAGAGGTAGCTACGGAAGATTGCAAACAGCAGGACGAAGCTTGTCAGTATCAGAGAAGTGTCACCTTGAAGGACACTTCCTGTAGCTTCTCATCCGGAAAAAGTGAGACAGAGGGAGACACTGCAGAAGCAGGGCCAGCAGCGGGGAAACGTGAAAGAGGAAAGAAGAGCATTCTGAGTCCTGATGTCCTTTGATCCCTGGTCGACTGCTTCTGGGCAACTGCTTGACAAGTTCGAAGTCAGCCGATCTTCCATCCTCCGTGCTCGTCAACAAAACCGTAAGGATCGCTCTGCAGATCTCAAGCAGAGGCTTTCTTGCGAACAGCACTTAAAACTTCAATGGGACGGAAAACTGATGGCTGAACTGACAGAAGACGAGAAAGTGGACAGGCGTTGAACTGTTGCTTTGCGTACCCAAGTTGCTAGCTAGAACTGATCAACAAATGGCGGAAGCAATATCTGAAGTGGTGGCAGATTGGGGTTTGGAGAACTGGATTTGTTCCATTGGCTTCGATACAATTTCGAGCAACACAGGCAGAAATAATGGCGCCATCGTTTTGTTTCAGCAGATGATGGGGAAGAACCTGCTGCAGTTGGCATATGGCCATCATATTCACGAGATACCGCTGGAAGAGGTTTTGCTCGTCACCATGGGCCCATTATCCAGTCCAGACATTGGAATCTTCAAGAGATTCAAGAGTCACTGGCACCAAATGTTCTTTTCTAAATACAGGCCAGGAGTCAATGACTCTGATGTTGCTAGTACTTTGATGATTATGACTACCAACATCATTGAGTTCCGCTCACAACAAGTGAACGAAGTTCATCCTAGGAGGGATTACCGGAAGCTGTTGGAACTGACCATCATTTTGCTTGGGGGAATTCCAACTAGAGGAGTTAAATTTGCCCAACTAGGGGCAATGCATTGCGCCCGCTTTATGGCACAATGAATTTATGCACTGAAGATTTTTGTCTTCCAGGATGTATTCAGTCTAATCGCCCGCGAACTGAAAGACATGAAAGAACTCTGTGTCTTTGGAGTGAAGCACTATGTCAAATCTTGGTTCTGCTGCTGTCTTCTAAGAGCTGCGCCAAAAAGTGATCTGGAACTCCTGAAGTCGTTAGCTGCTGCTGACGACAGAGCTGCAAAAGGTGCCCTCAAGATGTTGTCCAACCACCTCTGGTACTTGAGTGAAGAGCTGGTGGCAAAGAACTTCTTTGATACAGCTGTCACTGTGGCTGAGAAGAAGACAATGTTCGCTGCCATGGACAACGGAGGAGACCAGGAGCCACTGAAGAGGGTGACTGTGGATCTGCTAACAAATGGAATGAAAAATTTGAGCGATTTTATCACAAAGAAAACTCGGAAGTTCTTTGATATTCTTGATCCCAGTCAGGAGTTTTTAACTGAAGATCCCAGTATCTGAGCCCACAACAGAACATACATCGCCGCAGAGGAGATTGCGAAGAGCCTGACTGTGACTAATGACGCGGCAGAGAGAGGCATAACGCTTATCCAGGAGGAATAATGGACTCCTGTTAAAGACTGAAGAACAAACACAGTTCATTATGCAAGTCGTCAGAGAGCACCGAAATCTGTTTCCGGACAGCCGCAAGAGTACTGTTGTTGAAGGACTCGTCGGACTGTAGTGAAAATCTGCCACATCAGACTTTATTTTGTTGTTTCAATTTCACATTTGAATGGCAGTGTTCTAGTTTTGTTTTAATCAGTATTATAACTGTTTAGAATATTATATATTCTGCTATTAACTAGTGTCTACTGTCCAGTACTGCGACTGGTGAAATGTAATGTTGATAATGTAGTGAGTTTAAGTTATCAATAATTAGCACTGTATTTCATCGCATTATGGCAGTTAGGAACACAATTCAGTTTCATTGAGCCCCCACTAAGCGTAATCCAATTTCAATCAAATTTGGCCTACTTCGTTTTTCATAAAATGGAATAGATTAAAGGGGTGAGAGGTAAAGATTTCGAAAGTCAAAAAATAAGAACTACCCTAATATATATATATATATATATATATATATATATATATATATATATATATATATATATATATATACATATATGAAAAAAGCTCACAAAGTGCACGTGAGTAAAAGTTATGCAGATACACACACAAAGGAAAAGTGAAAAACGATTTCGAGCTCTTTCGTCTTTGATCTCAATTAAACCACCCTTTAGAGCACTCGGCTACGCTGCCTCAATGTGCACGGTTCGAATCCCACCCCAGCTCGGATTTTTTCGAAGTAAGAAATAACTATTTTCCGAAAAAAAATTATTTCGTTTCTCTTTCCTTTCCTGCGGTGAAGTTGGATTTATTTCATCATTCTCTCGCGCTCATGATATATATATATATTATTTTTTTTATTTTTTTTTCGTAGGAGTTTCTTGATTAATCAAAGGAAAAGAATTTGGGTTTGAGGATGAATTTAAGTAAAAAATTCAAACTTATGAATATGCATCTATTACTGTGCCGTAATGATTCTAGTTCCGACTTCTCGTTCGTTTGCAACGATTGTAAAAATGGGATTTTAAGTTCATCATTTCTTTTGGTTTGCTGCTTGCTCTGAATCAGTATATGGGAGTTGATTTGCTTTCTAATATATAATTGCTTTGAACCATCATAGAATGATTGATCTTTTCGTTGGACTAGTCAGACAATCAGTCCTTGATGGACATTAATCCTTCTAATATTAGATCTGTGAAGGGTAACCAACTGAGTGGTAGTTTTAGAATTATAAATGCACTCAACGAATAAACGCAGAAACCGTAAAACAAGCGGTAGATATACATAGACAAAGAAAGAAAAATTCTTAAAAGGGAGAGGAGCAACTTGCTATCTTTTTCATCATCTATCTTTGTTTCTATTCATTCCTTTGTATTCTCCCCTCATTTACTTTCAGCTAAGAGCAAAAACTTGTGGGGTCGCATTAGGACGAGTATCACTTTCACTATATAGAACTTTGGACCGGAGTTTTATTTTTAATTACTGCAGATTTAATAACCTTAAATATAGTACTATAGTTTTACTTCCTCATAGAATTGAGAACATTTTAGATATGTAATATTATTTTACCATTAAAAAGAATACAAATATTTTTACCTCGTCATTTTTCCCCCCTTTGGTGTGTTAAAATGTGTAAAAGTAGTTTCGCCCTACAGTCGCCGTCAGGGTAACAAAGATGTATACATTGAAGAGGCAGAGAAAAGATTAAGGGTCCAATTTTCGCTTACATATCTCCTAATTCTAATACCGCTTTATTTTTCTCGAACTCTTATAGCTAGATAATGCGGAAATTAGCTCCCCCCACCCCCCCTGCAAGTTAACTTGGATAAACTGATTAGAATTATGCAAGGGAGAATACGGTTGAAATTCGTTAAATAACTCGATATATATATATATATATATATATATATATATATATATATATATATATATATATATATATATATATATATATGTATATATATATATATATATATATATATATATAAAGGGTGTTCAAAAAACTTGGACCGATTTTAAATGTGAGTAAAGTTTAAGCGTCTAATGATTTTTTTTTCTTTTTCTTTGAGATTTAACAACTTCAGTCTTTGGCAATTTCACCATGGGAAACTTAACAATCGGACAACGTGTTAAAGTTATCGAAGCCTATTACGAAAATGGACGTTCAAACAAAAACCCATTTCGGGCACTTCGCGATTTTTTTGGTCAACATAATCGACCAACCGAGAGTGCAGTTGGGAAAATTGTTCGTAAATTCAAACCAACGGGGTCGGTGGAAGATATGAAAACGCCATTGCGCGCTCGTTTACACCGTTCAGCTGAAAACATTGCTGCAGTGCGCGAGAACATGGACGAAGATACAGACACCTCTATTCGTCATCGCGCGCAGGAATTGAACCTCTCCACAACAACGTTACATCGAATTTTAACAAAAGATTTGTCTCTACACGCTTACAAAATTCAATTGACACAAGAACTGAAGACTGCTGACCATCTGAAGCGCCATACATTCGTCAATTGGTTGGCACGAGCAAAGACAAGCCGATGATGATTTTTCGCAAAAAATCATTTTTACTGAAGAAGCCCATTTTCATCTTGGTGGATTCGTTAATAAGCAGAATTGTCGCATTTGGGCTGATGAAAATCCCAGGCAGATTGTTGAAAAGCCACTGCATCCACAAAAGGTCACTGTTTGGTATGCATATTTTGCTTGCGGAATCATTGGGCCATATTTCTTCGAAAATGATGCCGGGAATTCTGTTACGGTGACAGGCGAGCGATACCGTGCCATGATAACCAACTTTTTATGTGGTGAATTGAATTCTATGGATGTCGAAGATTTGTGGTTTCAAGAGGACGACGCCACATGTCACACAGCCAATGCAACAATGGCTTTATTGAATGAGAAGTTCCCAGGTCGCATCATCTCACGAAACAGCGAGGTCAATTGGCCACCACGATCGTGTGACTTGACGCCTTTAGATTTCTTCCACTGGGGTCATCTCAAAAGTAAGGTCTATGCCAACAAGCCAACAACAATTCAACAGCTGAAGGATGAGATAATAAGGCATATTGGTGAGATCGAGGAGCAACTATGCAGAGACGTCATCAAAAATTTTGACCATCGAGTGGAGGTGTTCCGCCGAAGCCTTTGCGGACATTTAGGTGAGATTATTTTTCACACATAATTGCCATGACTCAAATAATATGATCCAAAAATGAAATTAATAAATTTTCACCAATAACACTGTTTTATTTACTGCTAACTTCGATCCATCTTAATAGAACATTCTTTAAATATATATATATATATATATATATATATATATATATATATATATATATATATATATATATATATATATATATATATATATATATATATATATATAGGGATAAAACCACAGTAATAGGACTAATTTTATATGCGAAGCCAGGTTTCGATGGAAACATCCGTCACCAGCGACTGACGATGACGGATGTTTCCGTTGAAACCTGGTTTCGAATATAAAATTAGCCTTATTACTGTGGTTTTATCCCTATAGTTACACGTACACGACTGTACTTTTTTTGAATATATATATATATATATATATATTTATATATATATTGTATGGTGCGGTTAAGGTAATGGCCTTATTAGACAACTGCTCTGCTTCAGGTCCAGCGGGCGATCCTATCCTCCTCGAACTGGAAGACTACACCTAAGGATGGCCCATCCACCAGCCCCCAAAAAACTGGTTTCAAATTAACCCCTTTATGTCGCCTTGCTTACCGTCACAGAAAACTGTTATTATTAATATATTAATATAATAACAGTTTTCTGTGACGGTAAGCAAGGCGACATAAAGGGGTGACTTTTAAACCAGTTTTCTGTCACGGTAAGCAAGGCGACATAAAGGGGTGACTTTTAAACCAGTTTTCTGTGACGGTAAGCAAGGCGACATAAAGGGATGACTTTGAAACCAGTTTTGGGGGGATGGTGGATGGGCCAACCTTAAGTGTAGTCTTCCAGTTCGAGGAGAATAGGATCGCCCGCTGGACCTGAAGCAGAGCAGTTGTCTAATAATGCCATTACCTTAACCGCACTAATTTGTATTGGATATTTTTCCATATCTATATATACTTGTATATATATATATATCGTAGGTATGTGGACGACTCCTTTGCTATTTTTGATAATATAGAACATGCCCACCATTTTTTTAATTTTATAAACTCTTATCATCCCAAAATTAAATATACCATTGAATTAGAGAGTAACTATCAACTTCCTTTTCTAGACGTCATTATAGAAAAAACCGACAAACTAACTACCTCAATATACAGAAAGCCTATCTTTAGTGGCCTAGGAATCAATTTTTTCAGCCATTGTGACTTGTCACACAAACTCAGTGCAATTAAATCCCTAATATATAGAGGTTAACATCTCTCCTCCAATTATTCCCTAATGCACAATGAATTCCAGACTCTAAAGTCTTATTTAAAAAATAATTGTTACCCCCCACCTTTGGTTGACAAACTAATCAATAATTTTCTTACCAAAATTTACTCTCCATCCTTTTTCTCATATAATGTTCCCAAAAATTAAAAAAAAATTCGTAGTACCTGAAATGGGACCTTACAATAAATTATTCACTAGAAAATGAAACAAATTACTCAAAAAATATGTCTTTCATACCAACTTCAAAATCACTTTTGTTAACCCACTTTTCATAAGAAGTTTCTTCTCGTCAAAAGACAAACTTCCTCTAGAAATGAGCAGCCGTGTTGTTTATGCTTTTACTTGTCCTTGTTGTTTGCAAGGAACCTATATTGGTAGTATGGTTCGCTCATTGAAAGAGAGGTTTTGTTCTCACATGGGAATAAGCCATCGCACTGGAAAAATATTGTCTAGAAGGAAGTTTCTGTAATTAGAAATCATATTATACATTGCAAGACAGAATGTTCGATAGATAACTTCAAAATAATTGGTCATAATAACAATGAATATAGTCTAAGAATTTTGGAATCCCTACTAATACGTACAAAATCTCCTACACTCAACATAGATAATACCGCTGTCCCCCTTCTTATTTCTTAATTTTAATTACTTCTTCAACAACCAACCAACCTTGTCTTATTTAACAACCAACCAATCAAATTCCTATCCTTCTTTAAGCCACATCCTTTATAATTTCTTCACGTTTGTGATTTCTCCTGAACTTCATCGGTAACCAATATTATACTGTAATTTTTTACTTCTGTGTTTTTGCTTCTTTTTTTCGTGTCAATAGTGATTACATTAGATTAATAATTTGATTCTCTTGCTATTTAAATTCCTGAGTTATCGGTAACAATATTATATTGTAATTATTTACTTTTGTTTTTAGTTTGTTTTTTTATTTTTTTCGTTTCAATAGTGTTATATTAGATTGATAAATTTGATTATCTTGACTTTTAAATTCCTGAGTTATTTTTTAATTTTTGATTTACCTACATAGTCATAACCCAATTATTTTTAATATTTTTAATATTCTTTAACTGTATTAGATTAATTTATGTTTTAGAACCTGAAAATGGGTGATACGCCCGAAACGTCGTTCCATAAATAAATCACATGTACCTCAGCCTTCTACAGTGGTGGCAACAAAAAAAGTGACATGTGACAATTCGGGGAAAATAAAACAGAAAAATGTAACTTACATATTTTATTATGAATATTTCATGAAAGTTATTACTTGGTCATGTTGCCCTTGCACTTGATGACCATCCTGAGTCGATTGGGCATTGATTCAGTGAGGTTTGCGAAGTAGGTGGGGTCGATCGTAACCCAGATCTGCTTCAGTGATTCGATCAGGTCCTTGATGCTGCCTCTTGAACTTTGGATTTCATCAGATTCCAAGCATTCTCAATAGGATTTAGGTCCAGGAAATTACCAGGCCACTCCAAAACACTAATATTATTATCATTGAAGAACCTTTTTACTAACTGGGACCTGTGAGCAGGGGCACCATCATACATGAAAAATTCACACTGATGAATTTCCCAAAATGGCAGCATGTGCTGCCTCAAAACTTCAAGATAGTTAGTCCCCCTCATGGCTACATTCTTGGCAAGGAAGTACAGACCTCCTCTGCCCTTTTTTCCACTAAAGGCACCCCACACCATCACACTATCAGGGTGCTTCACAGTTTTCACGGTATATTTCGGGTCATCCCGAGACACAGTGCTGGGACGACGCACGATCTTTGACTCTCCTCTGACCAGCCTAAAGGTGCTCTCATCACTGAACATGACCTTCTTCCAATGGGCAGCTGTCCAATGTTTATAGGTCTTGCAAAAATTGAGCCTTTCCATCTTCATAGCCTTGGTAAGAAGTGGCTTCTTGGCAGCGCGGCGAGACGGTAGGCCTAAGTCCTTCTGTAAGCGATGACTGATGGTCCTGAGGGCAACGTTCTGGAGGAGGTCTGGGTGTTTTTTCTTGATTGAAGCGGAGGTTACAGAAGGGTCTGACATCACTTTACGCCTTAGGATATTATCAGTCCTTGGAGATGTCTTCCTAGCTGCACCAATGCCCTCCTTCCTCTTTGGTATGGTACCTGGTGGCAATAACTCAGCTGCACGTTTTAGGCGATGAATCGTATTTTTGAGGTTACTAAATCTGCTGCTACATCAATAAAAGACTTTTCCTGCTCTAATAGGGTCAAGGCACGGCTTTTCTCTGTCATAGAAAGCTTTTTCCACCCCATTGTATCCACTTGCACAGAAGTTATAGCACGTCAAATGTAGGCACGAATGCAGATAATCAGCACGCTGGAGTGCCATATACTAAAACCTCGTTGTACAAGCTCAAACGAGACACTGAGTTCCAATAGAGCGCAGTTCTGTTGTCTTAGCCCAGGAGAGTCGTCCACTTGCGGCATAAGCTCCGCACATTTTCATTGGATTGTTGGCAAGTAAAATAGTGAAAGCGATTTTGTGTATCGATTTCTGTTGCCAATATTCAATGTCACTTTTTTTGTTGCCGCCACTGTATGTGTCCTTACATTCACCGTGAAATTGAAGATTAGACTAGTCAGCAGCTCTCATATATATATATATATATATATATATATATATATATATATATATATATATATATATATATATATATATCGAATATCGAGAGAAGTCGGTTCTTTCTTGAGGGTTTCGACCAAATAAGATCGTATTTGGAATTTTATAGACAACTTGATGAAAATATAACTTTATTTTTAAAGTTAAAGTTTTTATAAGAAGAAAAGGCTGAAGTTGGTGAGGCTTGATCCCTTTTTCTGTGGAGGGAATAAATGTAAACGAAGTGATGTGATCGAACGCTTCAATGATGGGGATCTGCTCTCATGAAAATAATGTCTCCTGTTTTATATGAGTAGAGAAGGTGGGCGCGAACCAGGAGTTACATAGAGTTACATAGATACACAGATCACACGGGCCTTACGGCCCAGACTAAGGGAGAGAGAGAGAGAGAGAGAGAGAGAGAGAGAGAGAGAGAGAGAGAGAGAGAGAGAGAGAGGGGGGGGGGGGAGAGAGTGAGGACGTGTATTCTAGGAATTTAACAGAGAGGTCAAAGGAGAAAGATAAGGAAGTTGAAAAGCAGAATTATTGGTGTTACAAGTCAAAGGCCAATAAATAATAGTTAAGGGGTCTTGTACCGACGGAGTTTAAAAGGAGATGAATGAAGCTCACATACTCGCTACCTAAGTGTAAAAAAGAACGAGTACATGAGTGTGCACAACTTTTGTGTAATGAATCACTGAATATATATATATATATATATATATATATATATATATATATATATATATATATATATATATATATATATATATATATATATATATATATATATATATATATATAATATATATATACGAGGGGCGGTCAATAAGTTTTGCAATTCGGATATAAGGAAACGAGATATGAGGAAAAGTGTTTTATTATTTTTCAATATAACTACCCTTGACTTCAATGCACTTGCGCCACTTGTCCCTGAGGCTTCGAATTCCCGACAACCAGAAATTTCCCGACTGGTGTTCAATCGACTCCTGGACGCCGAGCTGGACATCTTCATCCTCCCCAAACCAGCGCCACGCAGTGCAGCCATGAGCTGGCGGAATAAAAAGTAGTCGCTGGGGGCCAGATCTGGACTGTAGGAGAGATGGTTGAGCTCCTCGAATCCGCACTCGCGCAGGGCAGCTTGTGCAACTCTGGCCTTGTGGACTTTGACGACGTTGAAGTCGATCATGGAGCGTGAGGTTTCTAGGGACCGAACGGGCAGAGACCTTGGTCATAGCCAGCTTGTCGTGGATGATGTTGATAACACTTCCATGTGATATTCCAAGGTTCTCGCTCGATTTCTTCAACCTTCACCCGTCGATTTTCGAGGATCATCCTCTCCACACGGGCCACATTGTCCTCGTTGGTCACGTCTAACGGGCACCCTGGACGGGGTTCATCTTCAAGAGACTCACGACCATGGCGGAACTCCCTATTCCAGCGAGCAATGGTTGCATAGGAAGGGGCGGTGTCGGTGTACCCTGCAACCATGCGTTCATGGATCTCTTTTGCATTCTTGCCTTCCTTGGTCAAAAATTTGATCACTGCGCGGTGCTCAACCTTCTCCATTGTTGAAAAATTTGTGACTGACGATCTGCGATCAGCTACTACTTCTTAAATAGACGAGGAATGAGTGTGCGGCTGCAGGTCCTGACTTGTCATAACTTGTCCTAACACCCCCACAAACAGCCATCCCCCTTCCTCTGTTTTGCCCTACCGATTTGCAAAACTTATTGACCGCCCCTCGTGTATATATATATATATATATATATATATGCAAAAAAATCCCAGAGGAAAATGAAAGGCGGATTCCAAGTACTTTCGAACTTGTTCAGTTCATTCTCACTGAGAATAAACTGAAAAACACGTGATCTAAGATTCTTGAAATATCCCAAAGAAAAATAATACACAGAATAAGCCCAAGCGCTTTCTTGTTTATATCATCAGGTGCAGAAGAACAATGTAATAGAGAAACAGTTAATAAACAGAGAAATGTGACGTCATTTAAACATACTGACGAACAAAGATAATGGTTTGGGACGGGGGAAACCAATTGACGAACAAATGAATAGCCCATCCGTGGAACTAAAATATACAAATCAATTCAACAAATTAAATTTATAGTGCAAACAAATATTATTAATGATCCAATTATCTAATTTACAAAGAAAAGATGCGTTCACATATATTTTATAGTACATTTACCAATACAGTATAAATTAGTTCCTAAGTGATAAAAATGTTGAACGAGTTGTTTCTATATGAATTATAGTTGACTAGACGCGAACCTTATTTTTCTCGAGCCAGCTTAGTCTGATCTTATTGTATTAAAGGCCAATATGACTCACAAAATGTTGGCAAACTGTCGGATATTTTATCTACGTTTACCTTAGTTAACAAGAGTTTATTTTTTACTTGTTTGTATACCTAAAAGTCGCTGTTTATACCGCAAGACGTCACAATGGAACACTTTTTAAAAATGCATTGGAAAAATGTGAAACCAACAGTGCCTCCAGATTATTCGGTGTTTACGTATCAGTCGACCTCCGAAATAAAACGATTCACTGTAAAAATTTTGCGCACTAATTAAACTTTATTTAGAAACAATTTACTAAAACATTTCGATACCGTAACAAATTATTTCATTTTCACTTTAACAATAGGGTGTCTTTAATTCTACCAAAATATATGTTGCTATAATGACCATACAGTCTTTCGGAATACCATATTATACGTCCTATTCAAATTCTCTTTACCGCCTCTATCGATCAGCCACAACGTCCTTTTCACCTGGAAAATCACAAATAACGGTAATTCAAAAGCCGCTACGATCAATCGCGACAAAGGGCCACATGTGTGACTTGTCGTAAACAACTTCCTCTCTGTAAAACTGTACTCAACCGATTGTTAGCCATGTTTCCTATTAGATTGAGTCATAAATCGAGAAAAGAACTGTAAATAACACCAAAACTTGAAATGTAGGTGTGGACGCAAACCCACACGTTCTCAACCAATCAAGGCATGATTATGGGAGGGCGAAGAGCAAAAGTATAGGTTGGTCGTCCTTGTTGTCCTCGGCGGCCTCGACGATCGCACGAGGACGAGGGAAGAAAGGAAGGAGTAGACGGCTTCAATATTTGACTAGTAGCATTTTCACTAGCATTATTGGGACTTGAAACTATACTACTACTAAATAATAATACATAATGATGATAATGCGCTTGTATATGGAGTATGAGGAATACCCATACCGTATTATTATTATTACACAAACACGAGTCTGAGATATACATAGTAAAAAGAATAAAAAATGTGAATTGGAGATGGGCAGGACAGATTTCTAGAGGGAAAGATGGGAGGTGAAATTATCTCAATGGCAGTAACGTAGCAAACTCGAGCGATGCATCTTGATCAGTGTAGACATTTTTGGTAGGCCTTTATATTTTAACCAAAGACTCGCGTTCCTTTTCGTATGCAGCTCGACTTTCCTACCATTCTGTTACCTAATTTTATATGATTTAGGGTCCTACAAACATTTTAGGTCTTCTCAGAGCTATGTACTGTCGTTGAACGTTTTGAAATCTTAGTTCGGTTTCTTTGACCCCCCCCTCCCCAATAAAATTACTGTTAATAATCCCCATGCGAAGAACATCTCAGGTTTTCATGTTTTGTAAGTGAGAAGATTTTTCGCGATGTCTGTATTCTCCTTTCGGTTGCTCACATTACGAATCACAAGCTGCCTTCAAACCTATTTTCGTAGTTGCTCTAATATTTGGTCATTAATTCTAATATTCCATTTTACTGGGAAAGTTATTGCCCATTATTTTCGTATATCGTTTATTCTCAGTCCGACAGCGAGACTGCTTTGTGATAGTTCCGTTATCATTGAAATTCTTCAATGCTTTAAGCCCACATCATCAGTATAGAGAATGGGACTTAAATCCCACCTCCTGTATCACTTCATTAAGATTCGTATTTTCATACTAATTGACTGATGTTGCGTCGCTACATGTGCAAATAACGATGTTATTGGAGATTATACAACTCTTATGTTTCTAAAGCCCTCATAGCACAACTCTATTTTTGCTTAATCAAAAGTTTTTCATCATCAAGGATTTCTATATAGAGAATATAGCGAAGCATTTCTTACCATTCTTTCGCCGTACATACTCGTAATAATTGACGAACAATTTGCAGGTGCAGACGTTCATACGAACTGCAATTACTTCCGATATCTACCTGTTTTGGTTGTTAATTACTGTCAGGTGTTTGAATTAAATTCTCTACTCTATTTGTATTTTGTAAGAATGTTACTGACTGGTCTGTTTTTTCTTTTATTCCTTCTCTTCTGTCGTTTTTGAAAGGAGTAAAACTGAGGCGCGAGAGAATAATAGGAGTATCATCTTTCCGATTAAATTTGATCGAAGCAATTGATATCAGCGAACATTCTAATATTTTATTTCGTAAATTAGTTAAATGGAGTTTAAGAAAGGTAAAAGGTTAATCATGAAATGAAACTAGTTTCATATAAACTATGTAGAAAACAAAAGGTCTTTAGTATATGGCAATAAAAAAGTAAATAAAATATAGGGAACTATTAAATAATAACCATTCGTAAACCATATAGAAAACCGTACAAAGATTAACTGAATAATTTTCGCTTCAAATGTTCATACATAAAGGATTCGTTACATGTGCTTATAATGGCAAGTACATTTATTTGGGATAACAACAGTTTTATTTCAAATATTTACATTACACAAAATGGTATAGTTTATATGTATATAATGAAAAAAAAGTCTAAACTCTCAAGGCCTAATAATTTTTCCCCATATAATCAAATATGTGAATAATCTTCGGCTTATTGCTTAATCTCTCCTAAATCCTTGAAGGAAGGTTGTCAAAGTGGTCGCCTGATCCTTTGTTTAAGAAGGGGAATAAAACTGCCCTCTACAACTATAAGCCAATTAGCTTAACTTCACCGATTAATTTGTTAGAATGGGTTTCTTTTTTCTTTAATCAGGGGTTGTGGTTTATTTCGAGTTTAAAAGTTGAATTAACTGAGTTTACGAGGTGTTCCCTAGTAAGGTTCATGTCAAAGTACTAAATAATTTATATTTTCTATAAAATAAACTTATGCGGTAACCATAAAACTGTATTGTTATTTACCTAAATATTCAGAGAGCGTTCAGCACCCCTTCCCCCACATAAAAAGGTTCTGATAAATCCCCACTTATTTTCATTCTCTTTGGATGTATCAAGGTTATTCACCTTCGCATTCTGTCACCTCTTCTTCGATTTATATCCTTTACAACAATCATTCAACTGATACTAACTCCTAATTCCATCCACAACTCCTCCCACAGCTCCTCTCTTTCTCAGCTTCACTTATATCATTACATGGTCCATAGACTAAAACAACACCCAGTTTCTCCCTTGTAAATCTCAATTTCACACATATAATTTTCCAGCTCGAGCATCATACTTAACCATTACATCATCCGCCCCCTGTCAAAAGCACTGCCACGCCAGCTTTACTCTTACTACCCTGATCTACATCAGATCGCACTTCATAAAAACACTAAATCTTCATTCAGCACTTATTTAGAAGTTGATTATATTATTTCTATGGTGTCCGTTTGTTAATCTAATATATATTTCCGAAAGTTTTTATGTATGTATGTGTATGTATGAATGTATGTATGTATATATGACCGCTATAGAAGACCACTTAGAGCGACCTTGAAGGCAAACAAATTTCACCATTGGGGGCAACTTGACCCGAGGAGTAACATAGGCTACTCAGACTTTGCAAATGTGGCACCACCTGGATGTCAAAATGCAAACTAATACTTGATAAGAGCTGCAGATGCTTCACTGCTTTAAAATGCCCCTTTTAGTTGATCTTTAAGGCCAACAAAGAACATAATTGGGCTAAACAATTCCTATTTAAACCTTTTGAGTCACGCAAACTCTTATTTTGAGACGAATCAATCCCGCTTGCACTGCCTCACGCGCTACCCTCATGTCATAACTCTAGCCTGTCTGCAGTAACTGGCATGTCACTGATTGGGCTGTAATCTCATCTCGCTCACATGTCGTGTCAATGTCTCACGGTAAAAATATTAACAATTGCATTACCTCTGCTTAATGAAACCATCAACGTTAAATTACTTTGTGCGAGCTTCAGCCAGATTATCCCAAATGTGGATAAATGAATCTAAAGGGTCGGTTACATTGTTACGATTCTGTGTCCGTTTTACCCTCGCTTTCAGTGGTAATATAAAATGTGAATTGGAGATGGATTCGATCAACATACTTGGATCTTTTACTAGAAACGTGTGACTCTAGGGTAATAAAACGCTCATGGTAATATAAAAAGACCATGATCGACCCTTAAGTTCACAATGTGTTAAAGTGACTTTGAATGACGATCTCACTCCTTTTTCCGATGCGATGGCAGAAAGGTTGGTAAAGGCAGGGTTGCCAGATGGCCAAAAAATGCATTAATGAACATGTTTTGTTTCAGGGCATTATATTCGTTTAACTTAGCCACGGGCTTCGGTTAAACCACAAAAAAGCTGCACTTATTTAAAAAATGGTTGAATAGGCCTAAGACCATTTACCTAAGGGTCTCTCTTCAATAAAACCAACCCAAATCATCACTAGATGCTTCAAATTCTGTGTGTGAGTTGTGGTCCGAATTTGAATAGTCTATTCACATTATTCCGACTTGTGTATGTATGTCATGACACTTTGAACAAATGAAACGGGTCTCATTATTCAGATGGTCCGAATTGCCTGTTGACCTCATCATTCAAAACTTAGTGCACAATTTATTTTACTGCAGAAACCTCGTCAGAAGAGAAAAGAAAATCACTGTGCAGAGGGGCAATTAAACTCAAGCAGAAAATTTAATTTGTTCAAGATATTTTTTTATGCCCATGCAATGCCAGGTACCTTTGCTAGTTATAATCTAATTCTTAACTGATAGAACTCAGATAGAGGTGGTTGATGGACAGCTTGGGGATATTTTAACTGCCAGCGCTGGCGTCCCTCAGAGTAATGTCTTGGGACCATTGCTTTTTATTATTTATACAAGCGACATGTGGCTTAGCTTAGAGAACAAGATTGTTTCGTATGCTGAATATGCCATATTGATATTCAGTATACCATCTTCAAGTTTGAGTCTCTTTGTTGCTGAGTCTCTGAATAGAGATCCTACACATATCAATGAATAGTGTAATTTGTAGGGTATGAAGTTAAATCTCCAAAAGGTTCCAAGCAAAATCATTGGTAGGTCCAGAACACATCCACAGTATCGTGATTTACACATTGACAATACTGTATTAGCTAATTGTAATTCGTTCAAATTTCTTGAAGTAACTTTTGATAATAAACTTACTTTTGAGAAACTTATTAAAAATCTTGCCTTGAAAATATCACAAAAGATTTGTTATTCTTTGAAAGTATTCTTTAAAATTGGTTATCACGTCAAACTGCTTCAGTTCTTTTACTCTTCCTTGTTTATTGTGTAACAGGCTGGTCCTCTGCAGCGTATTTACATCTGAAGTTCTTAGGAATATGTCTGCCATTAAGTTTCTCCATCCAAATTTACATATAGACTTATGGCATCGGTGGCAAATTAGTTCTCTGTTGATGTTTTATGAGGTATATAATTTTCTTGATCTCCAATTACATGCATCTTTGCATCATTTCTCTTAAGGATAAGATATAATACTAATCATTACTCTACGTGTTTAATCCCTGCCACAACAATGCTTTGGAATACACTCTTTAGAGGCGTTGTTGAGAGAGTCATACTCGGTGCTAACTTCTTTTTAATGAATGATGATATCTTGTTTTTCTCTATCATCTTTTTATACAGTAATTTATCTTGTTTTATGCATTTTTACCTAATTTCTTACATTTTTTTATATTTGAATAGCAAGTTGCATTTCCTACTGGAGTCTTCGTTGTCCATAGTCTTCTGACTTTTCCAGTTGGGTCTCAATATATAATAATAATGATCATTCCCTTTCACGTTTGTCTCACACAGAGCAATCATCTTCGATCTCTCTGTTTTAAAGACACTCACTAGTATTTCCCATCTTTCCCACATTAAATATATCCTTCTCATTTCATATACACACATTGCCGCTGATTTACCCGCTTGGCCATACGGGGTCCGCGACAGCCCTACCAATTACCACCATTACGTGTCGCTTTCATAGCATAAAAACTTCAAGGGAGCCTTTTACGACACAAGCCGGAAGAATGTATGGGTAGTCTTCCTACCCTACATATAGATAGCTTCACCTAATCTAGGCTTCAATGAAACAATGAAAGACTCAGTTGCCACTTTTTCTTAACATACTGGGACTCTCTCATCGCAGAAAGAAAACAACAGTACTTTGAGCATCCAACCTCCAGACCCATTGCAATAACTTTCATGTTGCCACAGAGCAGCTATTGTTGTTGATCATGTTGTTAGAAGTTTTCTTTATATGGACTGTAGGTATGTCCCAATGAAACTGGCGGCAAACCATTCCCAAAATGCAAAAGAATAACTTTTAGACTTGCCTTAAACGAATCTATGATTAACGTCTAGTTACATGAATCATGAACGAAGTTAAAGGCTAGCATTAGATCAGTGATGTCGGTCAAGCCTACAAAGATATCTTCCATAGTAATAATAATAAGTCTTTTGTAATGTGCTCTTCAAGGCCAGAGGCCTTCCCAGAGCGCACGTTGTGCTGAGATAAGAATGGAAATTCAATGGAAATTCAAGGGGGGGCTGAAGGCAATACTGAAAAGATGGGTTTTCAGGAGACGCTTAAATGTGGTAAGAGAGGGAGAAGACCTGATTTCAGCAGGAAGAGCATTCCACGACTTAGGGGCGCAGATTGAGAAGGAGCAGTCCCCCATTGAGCAAAGGGATGAACGAGGAATATTCAAAAGAGGTGCATGTGATGACCGAAGGGCCCGAGGAACATGGCATGGCGAGAGGGCAGAAGAGAGGTAAGACGGGGCCTTGTTGTTTAGGGCCTTAAATGTGAAGAGAAGTATCTTGAAGTGAGTACGGGATCTGACAGGGATCCAGTGCAGTTCATTCAGCAAGGGTTTCGAGGGAGAGAAGCGAGGGCGACGGAGGAGAAGCCTGGTGGCATAGTTCTGTACAAGTTAAAGGGGACGGAGAAAGGAGGATGGCATATTTACAAGCAGAGAGTTACAGTAGTCAAGGCGTGAGTTACAAGGAGTTACAAGGAAAGAAAGTACCCTAGGAGACCTTGCACCCCATTCAAAGAGGGTACCTTTGGACTAGCAATCGAGTAGGCACATGGCTGCTCAATTGCTTTGCGTCCCTAAACGGCCACTTTTCAAGACTTTGTCTAGTCTTGACTTGAACTGGTCAACAGATTCACTGTTGACAACTTCCACTGGAAGTGCGTTCCACTTACCGCAAATACTGTAGGTGAAAAAATTTCCACACAGATTGCGGTTGTAACGCTTCAGTTCAAGTTTGAAGCCGTGTTTGCGCGTTCTGTTCTCACTCAGTGTGAGAACAGATCTAATTCCCTTAGTCTATCCTCATAACTTTTATGTCGGATAGAGGGAATCCGTTTGGTTGTCCTAGCTTGTACGCGTTCCAACCTTGTGATGTCCTTTTGAAACATAGGACTCCAAAATTGTACGGCATACTCCAGGTGCGGCCGAATGAGGGAGTTGTACAGACAAAGTACTATCTCCTTGTTACGGTATCTAAACTGGCGCTTTATGTAGCCTAACATCCTTTGGGCTTTCTTCTCTGCCTCGATGCACTGTTTCGAGAACTTGAGGTCACTAGTGATAGTAACATGAAGGCATGAACAGCAGTCTCAAGACTTTGGCGATCAAAGTGAGAGAGAATGCGAGAGAAGTTACGAAGGAAACATAGAGATGATTTGCTAACATTGCGGATATGAGGCTTAAAGTAAGCCAGGCAAAGAGAGATTTAGATTTTTTGACAAGAGCAGGGGTGCCAACGTGAAGGACCTCAGTTTTGGAGTGATTAAGCCTTATGGAGTTGGTAGAGAGCCAGTCAGAAATGGAGGACTAGGCAGCCAGGAGGTCAGTGATAGAGTAGGCAAGAGACGCGGGGGATGAGGAAACGAAAATTTGAGAAGGTAGATACGAAATAGTAGATGACCAAGGACAGAGCCTTGTGGCACTCCAAAGCGAATGGGGGTAGAGTTGGATGAAACGTTGTCAATCACAACGGATTAGGTACGAGATTAGAGGTATGAGCGGAACCAGTCAAGCACGGTGCCTGATATGCCGGGGAAAGAGTGGAGATGATCAAGTAGGACGGTATGTCAATAGTATCGAAGGCAGAGGAGAGGTCGAGTAGAACGAGGATGGAGAAACAACCCCTGTCCGCGGCTCTTCGTAAGCAATTGGACACATTGAGAAGGGCGGTTTCTGTGGAGTGACCTGACTTGAAACCAGATTGATAGGTTTTATCAATATTACAGGCCACCATGTGACTGTTGATGCGTGAAGCAACCACTCGCTCCAGAACCTTAGAGAGGAAAGGAAGTTGCGAAATCGGGCGATAATTAGAATGGTCAGTGGGGTTCAGTTGAGGCTTTTTAAGAATCGGACGGATGTGGGCACGTTTGAAGGAAGCGAGAACAAGACAAGTTGCAAGTGAAGTGTTAAACAGGTAAAGGAGCGTTGGGAGGATAGCAGGCAGAATTTATAATAAGTTTAGGCTGAAAAATGTCCTTTGGGGAGCCCGATTTCTTAGAACGCGAGAGCAGGGCTGTAAGCTCCAACGCGGTCACAGCGGGGAAAACGAGAAGTGGCTGAGGCAGGAAGTCAGGCAGAATGGCAGGGGCTGGGACAGAAGGCTGAGGGAGGGAGGCACGGAGGTTAGTGACCTTATCTGCGAAGAAATTCGAGAGAGTAGCAAGGCTAATGAGGGGGGAGACCTGGGCTGGGGAAGTAAGACGGGGGAGCAGGCGGAAGACGGTACGGGGATCATTCCTATTATCAGTAAGCAGATTACGTGAGTAGGCTTCACGAGCAGATTTTAATTTCGCCACGTAGGAAGCTGTCGCAAGTCGGAACTCCAGCGAGAGAGGGGTCGTATCTTGCCCACGGGTGCGAGCCTTTCTAAGGACTCTCTTATGGGCACGCATGGACTGCCTAGCACGGTGGCAACGGGAGTTCGAAGGGGTGACAAGGGGGGAGTGGGCATTAAGACAAGTGAGAAGGGGTTGCTCCAAAGAAGAGAGAATCTGGTCAGGAGAGGCAGAAGCATCAATGGGAGGATGTTTAGCGGCCACATCATTAGATAGGGAGGGAATATCAATGGAGGCTAGTCGACGGAAAGGCTTAGGATTATGAGACAGCTGGGGAGGTATATGGAATGGGATAGAGAAGTTGAAGTTGATAAGGAAGTGATCAGATGTAGCATTGGACAAATTTGTAGTCGTCAGGTTGGAAGTAAGACAGTCAGAGATTACAAGGTCTAAAATGTTACCGTGAGAGTGGGTAGGGGAAGAAACGTGTTGGGTGGGAGAGAAGAGATCAAGGATTTCAGAAAAGGCTTTGAAATTAGGATTGTGGCCAGGAAGGTTGAAATCACCTAGGATTAGCAGAGAACCAGTGTGGGAGAGGCCAGCGTGGAGGTTACTAAATTCATCAAGAAAAAGCTCGAGGGAGAAGCTGTGGGGATGGTAGAGGACTAAGATAGTTAGAGAGGGGGTGGAATCAGAGACATTGATGAGCGCCTCAAAAGTAAGAAGAGGGGGAGAGGGCAGATTATTCAGAGGGAAGGAAGCACTGTAAATGAGAGAAAATCCACCACCGCGAGAATTACGAGAGGTATGGGAGTGGACGTAACCATCAGAAGTAGCGGGATTTAAACAGCAATCAGAAGGGGCAAGCCAAGTTTCCGTGAGTCCAAGGAGAGTGACTTGAGTGTTAACGAGCAGGTCATGAATGTAGTCAGCCTTCTTCGAGAGGCTTCTGACATTGAGGAGAGACGCTGAGAGAACGGGTGAAGGGGCAGGTGAAGAAGAATCAGGGCTAAGTGGGGGGGCTTGATTCAAGTAAAAAAGTTTTCTAAGAGCAGGAGCTAAACGGAAACCACGTTTAGTGTGGCGGCGGGAACGAGAAATTCTCAATGCATTAATGTGAGTAAGGGTGTTTTGAGAAACACTGGTAGCAGTTCCATTGGGGGCAATAATCGTTAACCTATCAATCATAGTGGCTAAGCGACACAATAATGGGAGAAAATCAAATTAACTATATACGTAGAGTGGCTTAAGCGACACAATAACTATGAGAAGCAACAATCGAGACAAAATAAAGAGTAATCGAATAGTGTGAACAAATAAAATTACGATAGAAAAAAGAAACGAGGGGAAAAAAATAGTGACGAATTAGAATTAGCGGTCGGTGAGGAAGGTGGGGGGGCGTGGGCGGGAAGACAGAGCAGAGGTAACAACGAGGCGGCTTGAAAAAAACACGTGGGTGCTAAGGCGGGCAGGCTAGTAAACAATACCTAAAAACACAAAAAAGCAACACAGCAAATGGTGAAAGCACAGGCAATAACACTGCAAAAAAAAACAAAATTAAAACACAGCACAAACGTACCAGGCGTTATGTAAAAAGATAACTTGAACCGTAGAAAGAGCCACAGATAAGCGCATCGATCCACTCGTCTTGGACGAATATATAAACAGCATCCGTCACGTGGATCATCAATGATGCTGAAGGCTAACATTAGATCATTAATATTGTGAAGGCCAAAAGGTTACCTTCCATCAAAAAGAATCTATTTTTTTACGCTCACGGAGAGTCTAATCTTGTAGCCCAGAACCTAACAGCTCTGCCTTATTCTTGGGTACCTCCAAATCCTTGACAATTGTTGCATTTTACCTTTAATTTCGGGATATTGTTTAGAGGAGTAAAACGGTTCAAAATTTGGGCGTTGTATTATTGAATTCTAAGGAGTAGAACTTTTATCTTTTTCCTCATCTGACTCAAAAAGGAATAATTCTGGTAAATAGGAGACTGGTACTTCTTCTTCAGTGGGTACTGAGCCAATAGCTGAGGCCTCATGCTAAAGTCTAAATTGCTACTATGATCTGTTGGTGCTCGCCAAGTCATTAGGAGGGCAAAAGGTATATATTTTCCTTTCCCGTTCAACCACTGGCAAAGATTCGCTGCAAAACTGTTTAGCATAAGTAATGGTCCTACTTCTTGTTCTGATCGTCCATTTTACTTCCAAAATATTTCTTAACTATAACACTTACACTATCGAGCAAAATTAGAGAACGATATTCTTTTATTAAAATATTTTCAAAAATATGATTAGTAGGTAAATGAAATTTCCATGGTACCAAAAGGCATACATTTAATATATTCTATGATGATTTCATATGATACAATCGTATATGCGAGAAATTATACTAAATAAACTAACAAAATAAAATATTGACACGTGCAAAATTAGAAAACGATCATTCAGAGAATTACTTAGCAAGTCAAACACTAGAAACAAACCAAAATTTGACAATGATGAAATTAAAAACACTTAATATGAGGTGTTGAAGTCTTTGTTTTCTATTACTTCGGTGCGACGATGACCACAGGACATCGCCAGTTTCTTGCAAAATTATCGTGTTATTTTGTTGAAATTTTCGTTCATAAATCCGTCACAGTTGAAGGTTTATCGTTTCAAACTTTGTCTCCAATGATCATCCATAAGTTTACAATTGGGTTCAGGTCCTGGCTCTGAACAGGTTACTTCATTGGTTCGATAATATCTTCTTGTTCGAAATAATATTTTACCCGATCTTCAGTATGGCATGGCGCGTTGTCCTACATAAATAATGCTGGCTGGTTCAGAGATGTTCGGAGTGAACGTATAACATGTTTTTTGTGCAAGACTTAAGTACACATTCGCATTTACCGTTCCAATTACTCGCATTAGTGGACCAACTCCTTCATTCGAAAATATCTCTCATACCGTGACGCTACCTCATTCACGATTTTCAGAACTTTAACACATTTAGGGTTAAGTCTGTCTGTCACCTGCAGCACGTCTAACAAAGAGTCTGCCACCAGATAAAATTAAATTAAATTTACTTTCCTCGCTGAAATAAATGATCTCCTAATCTTCCTTCCTCCAAACAACATGAATTTCAGCATATTCGAGTCATGCCGTCTGATTCTTCTTACTGACGATTAGTTTAGTTGCTGGAGAATGAAATTTCAAACCAATGCATTGAGGAGATGGGACACTGTCAAACTAGTTATTCACTTCTTGGATCTTTTCTGTTTGGCGGCAGGCGGATGTTTTGTACCAAATTTTCACCAATAATGCAGTTTTGAGTGCTGAATACGAATATAACATTTCTTTTTTGGAGAAATGAAAGGAGTATCTAAAAAAAAGAAATTTCAAACTGTAAATTTTGGTTTGTCCGATACATTTTGAAAAAAACGAAATGGAAATGTAACGTACTTAAACTGCCATATGATTTTCAAATATTATTGTTTATTCCCTTTATTATTTCTTCAAACATTCATTTGTATTTAGATATAAGCATCCCATAATATTTTTTTTAAACAAATTTTCATTTCTATTTCGTTTTCGCCACATAAATTCACATAAGTAGGAATCGAGCATCTCACGGTGGGTAAGGCCGTGTTTCAATATGTTTCAACTTTTTGGAGTAAATTTAAGGGGACTGCTCGTGGGGAGTTTAGCACTGCGCCCCCTCCCCCTACGATGATCCTGAGTTTCAATCAATTGGGGGGTCTGAGGGGCACAGCCCCCCAGTATATAATCATACTTGTTTATATAATAATGTTCTAAACTAGTGCGCATTAATTTTTTTTTTTTTAATACCTCCTTTGATTTCTCCCCCAAAATAAATGTTATATTCGTATTCAACACTCAAAACTGCATTATTGGTGAAAATTTGGTACAAAACATCCGCCTGCCGCCAGACAGAAAAGACCCCACTTCTTTGCCACTATCGGTCTTAATTTTTCGAGAAATTCCTGTTACAGTCTCGAAGGGATCTTTCACAGAGAAGCAGTTATTCGGGGTCGACCGACTTTTGTAGGAGAATTATAGGTTTTGTTTTCATTGTATAACTTCAGAACGCGCGAAATCACACTCTTGGACCTTTCTACCTCTCTTGAAATCACACAAAGAATCCTTCCCGAGGTTTTCAAGCTAAAGTTTCTCTGATGGAGCTCAAGAAACATTTTCATACGCGATGGCATCTCTGCTGTGTGAGTACAACAACACCGCCGGTTGTACAGTTGTTACCTAATGCAAAACTAGTGCCAGATGATTTTAAGAAACTTATAGAATGTTCCTGAAAAAATCGTCCTCTTATTTTGCACGCGTCACTATTTTAATTTATTAGTTTATTTATTATAATTTCTCACATATACGATTATATTGTATATATTAAATGAATGATGTAATGGAAATTTCATTTACCTATTCATCATATTTCTAAAAGTATTTTAATACTGGAAAATCGTTCTCTTATTTTGTTTGGTAGTGTATAAACTGCCCTTCTTCGATATAAAATTTACTTCATCACAAATATAGCACACATGTATGAACCATCTGAAAGAATAGAACAAAAAATAATAAATTGGACTTAAATACACAACACTACACGAAAATACAATGCACTATCGATTCGTCGATAGCTAAAATAGCACTAAATGGTAAGTGGTGAGTATAGCATAAGTAGCCACCTTCTCACTATTGGACACACTAGGTGTCGCCGATACACTGTGAAAGTAGCTATCCACTTCTATACAAACCGCATACCATCACTGTGTATATTTTTAGTTTCCCTTACTACTAAAAGGTAAGTCTGATGTACGTCGCAGAGACGCGCATGTACCGCGTAATGTCGTACTTTACCGTATTTTGAAAACTAGAATTAAGTGAAAATTTAAATATACTTTTCGTTCTCAGTGATACAGAATTAGCCCAAATTGATTTCATTTATTTCTGACACATTTTGGCTGTATATCAACGTTTTATTTAAAAGAATCAAATGTAAAAAAATAAATAAATTGGCGTTTGCCTAAAAGGACTTTTATGACTTATATAAAATCTATAATTTCAAATCCGGGACGATTATAAGAAGCGGCCGCAAATGTGATTCGAGACTATATCATTAAAGGGCGGTCCCTTATTTTAATTAGGTCATTGACTTCAGGACAAAGGGAAATATATTAAATTCCTTTATGAAAAATTTCCTAATATCAAAAGCCACAAATTATATATATATAAAAAAAGAAGAAGAAAGAAGAGCAACAAATGGGGGGGGGGTTAATACCCAAGATTTAGGGCGCAATTTCCGAGAGAAATCGACCATCAAATTGCCTCGACTGATATAGAATGCTCCTGGACAAGACAAAGAGGATGAAAAATGATAAGAAAACAAAGGAATAGAGGGGAAAATAAATATGAGCAAATGCAATAAACAAAGAATTAATGAGAAGAAGAGGAATTGCAATACGCAAGGATTAGAGATAAAAATAAACAAGAAAAATGCAATAAACAAAGGATTAGAGACAAAGATAAACAAGAGCACTGGCAATAAATGAAGGATTAGAGAGAAACACTAAACAAGAGTAAATGAAATATACGAAGGATTAGAGAGAATAATATAGAAGAGAAATTGCAATAAACGAAGGACTCGAGAGAAAAAAAATGCAATTAACAAAGGATTAGAAAGAAACCTAAACAAGAATAACTGCAATAAAAGAAGAATGAGAGATAATAATAAAGAACAGCAAGTGCAATAAACGAAGGATTAGAGAGAAACATAAACGATTTGAAGTTGAAATTGAGAGTGCTAATCCTACTTCTCTTTTTTCAATAAAGAAGTCTCCAGACCTGAATATGAAATTCACATAAAAATCAGACTGACAATCACTGGCAAGCCCCAAGGGCACTAGGGGCCAGTCATATTTGGAAGGGAAGATATAAGAGGAGTGGTAGTACTGTTTTGCCACCCACCACCGAGAAGAGAAATTTTAGTGTCAAAGGGAAAGTTATCCGTTCCGCCTTAGTGTTGTGTTGTTTGTGCAAAGGAAATAGGAGGGTGGGTGGGTGGGGTGGGGGGGGGGGGGGGCATGCGAATGGACATGCCTGCTCCCATGGATCACCCTTAGCACACTGCTGCCAATAGGCGATTAGCTCCCTACCTTAATTTGATTTCGTGTCCTCATCTCGCAGGTATGTAACCTGGTGGCCAGGTATGGTAGACCAGCGAGAGGTCCACTCTGTGTACTAGAAACTATTATCAAATATTACCTCCCCTCAACAGTTACCTCGATTTTTTACCATCGAGCCTTAAATTAACATCATTATTCAGTAAACCAACGCATAACCTAACATTCTTCTCTTTCATGCACAATACACTTTCATTTTTAACGAGGGAAAAAGTGGTTTATAAACCACTTAGAGAAAAGGAACAAAAGTATGGTTTTAGGTACTGAATTCCAAATTCCTTTGTGAAAAAAGGATGCAAACCGTTATGCATTTAATAATAATAATAAGTATTTATAATGCGCCCTTCAGGGCTGTTAGCCCTCACAGAGCGCAGGTTGTGTAGAGAAAGTTTACAGGAGAGAGAAGGCAATTCTGAAGAGATGAGTCTTCAGGAGACGTTTAAAAGTAGCGAGGGAGGGAGAGGATCGGACTTCGGCAGGAAGAGCATTCCAGAGTCTAGGAGCACAAACTGAACGAGGAGTGTTCAGGTTGGGAGCGAGGTTTTCTAAATAATGAGGTAAAAAGAATTGTACATAGTCTGAGAATATAAAATAAGAGACTAGCACTATAGGAGGGGTTCTCCTACAAGGGGCCAGATCCCCGTGCGGGGTCGAGATGGGAAACAGTGTAACTTGGGTAGAAAACAAACCAGGAAATAACATTGAAATATAATAAGTGACGGGAGAGACAACTCAAGTACCGGAAATTTCAAACTCCACCAGATCGAGAGAATTATGAGGGAGCGGGGGGAGGGGATTATGATTATCTGACCTGAAGGAAAAAGAAAGCTGGAAAATATAACAGAATAATATTTAATATTGAAATAGTATAACCTGGAGTTAAAATTAAAATTTTAAGTGAAAATTTCTGCATTTATAGAAAACCAGAAAGTGTTTACCCTATTTTGATCGATAAATAGGACATATGGAGATAATACTTGACTAATGGATTAGGTGCAAAAAGGGACCAAAACAACCGGGCACATATTGGAGGGAGAAAGTCTTTGTATGATTTATAACATAGAAGGGATTTCCGGACACCGCGAAAGGTGTTAACAGAATCTGTTTAACACTTAGACACTTATCGAAAGTTGTTAACATATGTTTAACACCCCACCCCCATATGTCAGGTGCCTATGAATCCACATAAGTGCAGACTGCACCTTTCATCACCACACTAAAACAACAGTAAGGAAGGCCAAAGGCATGGCTGTGTGGGTTCTTAGAACCTTCACCACCAGAGAACCTGAAGTAACCATAACTCTCTGGGATGCCTTGGTTCAACCCATATTAGACTATTGCAGCCAGCTGTGATCCCCACACAGGAAAGGTGACATCCAACTCCTAAAGGCAGTGCAGAGGTCATTCACCAGGCAAGGGAGAGGACTGAGGGACCTCAGCTACTGGGCGGAACTTTCCCAGTCAAACTGAGGAGTATGGTAACCCTAGGCATATTCAACTCTGTACCAAGAAATTTGAAGTTAGGTTTTGACATTTTTTTTTCTTATTCTGGCACCTTTGGGATTATAGTAATAAGAAGAAAACCCCCCCACTGCTACTAGACATTTCTTTATTTTTTGCTTTTAGCCATGCATGTTCTATTTCAGGTCAGTTATGTTTTGTTTTATTTACTCTTACAAAACTTTAATTATTTAAGGCATCATGAACCATTTAAGTAAAATATGTAAGGACTAACCAGCATTTAATCAACCTCAACCTTCAAAACTAACTACCTTTGACCTGCTAATGAAATGATATTTTTGCTCTCATGTTCATACCTCACAGAGGGCTACTTTTTATAGACTTACACCTAGTATCTGGAGGAGTGGCATGTCCTCCTGGCTTGGATTCAAATAGGAAAGGCCTGGTTCATCTGGTTGACTAAACTCCTTGGCTGGGCTTGGGGAAGCTGTTGCATTCCCCTTTTCCTCTATGTATCCCCTTGTTTCAACAAGTATCCTCTCTTTATTTTCATGCAATAGGGTTGATGTTGCGGCTAAGAGTACTCTCTGATGCAACTGGATGACAGGCATGGCCTCCTACTCCCAGTGCTGAGCGCTCGCTACCGAGTGGAAACAGTGTTGGTCCACTAACGTCGCGGTAGTAGGTTCGATCCCATCATGAGGTGACACAAACCTCAGTGCGCGTAGAGATCTGGCTACTAATTGGTGTATATACTGGTCTCAGTCCTGTACTGGGGTGGGTATATCTTACGTTTCTCACCACACAAATGGCCAATTATGACACTGCTTTCTTTCCCCATCTTCGCAACATAACACATGCTCTGTTCCAAGGAATCCTGCTGATGGTTATCTATAATCACATACATCTGATATGGAATAGGTCCATCTGCCCTGGAGCGATCAAGGTTCCACCTGAATGCTGTTAGGTTTCAAAAGATACTTCCTAGGCATCGCTCCGCCTGGATAAAGGTAGGTTGGCGAACCACCATCACTACTACTACTACTCCCAGTGCGGGGGTATGATAATGATAAGTAATGTTAGTAAAGTACCGATTACACATTTTAGCCGATGCCGAGCTTTGATCAATTTTCAAATTATTAGGTAAAGCTCAACTATTTTAGTCTCTTATAATCCTCTTAGGATTGTCAAGGCTCTAAGACTATAAAGGCTAATCACCTCATTTTGCAATACGATTTCCAACCTTGCCTGCCTAACAGCGTGGATAAAAAGCATCGACCAAATGATGCTCATTTAGGTTGGTCAAATTATTGTTTTTTTCATGCTATATATAATAAAAAAGAATCTTTTCTACGATAAAACTGAAGTTCTCTTGTTAGTACAGCTTCGATGGTGGAGAAATCTAAAGCTCTCTTCTCATCCCTTAACCTTGGGGAAACCAATGTCGCCTTCTCTTTTACCGTCAGTAATCTTGGTGATAGTTTCGACGAGCAACTCTCGTTTAAACCGCACATCCATAGTATCTGTAAGTCTTCCCTCGGTTTCCTCCGCAACTTTTCACGTGTTCGATCCCATTTTGATCAACGAAGCCTTGAGACTGTTATTTATACCTTTGTCACCTCACGCTTAGACTACTACAATTCTCTTCTAGTGAATCCCCCTTCTTTGTCACTTCACCTCCTACAACTAGTTCAAAACTATGCTGCCCGGCTCCTCCTTCGGCCCCCGGTTCTCTCTTTCGATGCCGCTGTTACAGGAGCTACACTGGTTACCTATTCGCTTCCGTACCCACTATAAAATTCTCCTCATCACCTACCAGGCCCTACCTCGAGGCTCCACCTTATCTCCTCGGGCACTCCGGTCTAACCTCGCTCCCATCTTGAACACTCCTCGTTCTGTCCTCTGCTCAATGGGTGACCGTTCCTTTTCAGCTTGTGCTCCTAGACTCTGGATTGTTCTTCCTGCCGAAGTCCGATCCTCTTCCTCTCTTGTATGGTGTATGGTTATCTATGTGTTTTATTCTTTTTTAATAAATCAGCCTAGATAGCGTTTCGAAAACCATAACCATAAATTTGTTTGATCGAAGTTGTCTGCCGTTAGTTTTAGGCCTAAGGCGACAGCGAAATAAATTTTGGAATAATGACTTGGGCTTTAAGAAAGACAATTACACAAAATATTCATAAAATCAACGAATGTACAATGAGATAAGTAGGTTAGGTATACAATGTAAGATATTTTAACATATGATTTACAGTAACAAGATGTATGTTAAATTAATATGGTGGAATAATATGGTGAAACAATAAGGTGAATAATATATAATATAGTGTATAATATAGAGTATCTATGATGGACTGAATTGATGCTGCAATGAGAAGTAAATATAATTAGGATCTACTCTCGTATGGTCGTTTGCAAAGAATTGTGAGAGAAAATGGAATTAACTAAATATGATTTGTTTGGAGGTAAATGAATAATTGTAGAAGGAATGATTGCCGACCTTTATACGAAGGAAGCTGCGAGTCGAGTGGGCGGAATAGCGTGCTATTTTGATCGAGCTGGGAACGTGTGTTTGTTTGTTTGTGTGTGAAATTTAAGAGATGATGTTTGGAACAGTATACGTTAATTGAATTGACAAGTAAAATAAATGAATTAATTAATTATTAAGTTTAACATGAAATTATTTAATTTACAAAAGTTCGAGTAAATTAATTGAAAGATTAAATTGACAAAGTTAAAGTAAAATAATTGAATGATTAAATTAACAAAGTTAAAATAAAATAATTGAATGATTTTTATACATAATAAATGATGATATATATATTTAAGTTTCCCAGGAGGTTTTTATTATAGGAATGCCCAGAGGCATTGCTATACTTGCTACTTTTAAACGTCTCCTGAAGACTCATCTCTTCAGAATTGCCTTCTCTCCCCTGTAAACTTTCTCTTCACTCGCTACACAACCTGCGTTCTGTGAGGGCTAACAGCTCTGAAGGGCGCATTATAAATACCATTATTATTATTATTATTATTATTATTATTATTATTATTAACACTTATCGAAAGGTGTTAACAGATTATGTTTATCACCCAGTCACGTATCGAAAGTTGTTGATATTCTGTTTAACACTCAGATATCAAAAGGTGTTAAGAGATTCTGTTTAACACTCAGACACTTGTCGAAACGTCATTAGATTATGCATCCTTTCAACCTCGCCTTCCAACACGAATGCAGAAAACGACTGCCCAGGTACTACTGCCAAATGAGTTGCCTCTCCAACACACTAACTTGGCAATAAGTAAAAAAATAGTTGGTGCTAACTCGAGACCCCTAAGATATTGGTTCCCCCTTGCGAAAAATACACTGTAGTGTGTTATACATAATATTTTAAAAGGTTGACATCCTCCTTCACCCTCCTTGCCCGATTTTATCCGGGCGTGTCAAATAGCGAGAGAACAGAGAAGAAATATAAAGGTGAAAGAGCTGAAAGTAGGAGTGGGACATATGTTGGGAAAAAAGGGTCCACATTATCAAACCCCATTAAACTAAAATGCAGGGACCCGTAAGCAACTTTAAAGTCTCCAGCAACTTAGTCCTCAGTACAGATACTCCCCAAAGTATAAATTAAGTTTCATTTGCAGGGTTGTTCTCTATTAAGCCTGAAAAAGAGAGGAGAGAATAAAATAAATAACCTTCGCCTTTCCTTATTTGTGTTTAATTAAATAAAGGAAAAATGGAAAGGGAAAGGTAAGTTCCTAACCCTCCCTCGTGTACATGCTAACAACCAATTCTTATCTAGGACCATGATAGGCAACGAATATAACCCTCAAATAGTCATGTGTTCTTTAGGAGGCAAAGGTTTTTTTTTGTCTTAATGGTCGAAAGATTAATTATTCGGGAACCAACAAAACCTAAAGATATATATATATATATATATATATAAGTAGGGTTATTGCATGGCCAAATTTGACAACCGACACTGCTTCAGGTCCTGAGGGCAGACCATCGTCCTCCTTAGGTAGAAAACACTCGAGGAACCTAAAAGGTACATTTCAATATATTTATCTCCTTTATATTCACCTATTTTACCGGCAGAAAAATTGAAATGTACCTTTTTGGGTGCATTAAAGGGGTTCTTCGAGTGTTGTTTACCTGATGAGGATGCTGGTCGTCCATCAGGTAAACCTGTAACATCTTTTAACTCGAGCTAAGGATAGGTTGGTTGGTCTTTTTATACAGCCAGTTTTCTGAATAATTTTTATTTTGATTTTTCGTTAAATGTTACTTTTGAAAGGTAATAATAGTTTGATAATAATAATTTTATAATTTGGGAATAATTTGATAATAATAATTTGATAATTTGGGAATAATTTGATAATAATAATTTGATAATAATTTGATAATTTGGGAATAATTTGATAATAATTTTTTTAAAGTTCTATATAAATATTGGATCCATAATCCTACTTGTAAAATTTACGTAATTTTGCAGTCACTAACTAATTTAAATATTTTAAAAACCTGTCTTTTTACTATAAATCCAAACTCTAATTTTAAAAACTATTTTAATTCTAATTTTCCTCTTAAAAGCTAAAACTATCAAAGTTATATTTGTACCTTTAGAATTGTGCTTTAGTGTATATTTTATAGGCCTGAGAAGATGACCCTATTATGGTCGAAACGTCTAATAAAAAATGACAGCAGCAATTTTCCTGCCTTGGGATATCTGTTAAAAAATAAATTCAGGCTCACTAGAAGTAATCCTCATTAATATATATATATATATATATATATATATATATATATATATATATATATATATATATATGTAACTATTATAGTAATCATTGGTAAACCGGGCTTCCAGAAACTCTGCTCTTTTTGTAGGTACATAGATATTTTTTAAAGCTAAAATTCTTAAGTAACAGAAATCCTTCATTGTATTAGCATTTGAAACATATAAAATAAAACCATTGCATTTTTATAGAAACACTCCCAGTCCTTGTCTCATTTACTTACCCAAGTGTTTGCGAGAGAAAAAGTCTGAATAGAGCGATAATACATTTCTAGCTCCATCCTGGCTATAAAATAAGCGCCATTCGTTGTTGAAGACAACTTGATGCGAGAGCACTGAGATACCCCGCAGCCTTAGACCATCTCCAGCCATTACCAATCTACATATAATATATCAGTAACATGAATGGCGCGTTTCCGTGAATGCGCGCCCTCCTTTTGACCCCAACCCCTACCGCTGTTCTATCACCCCCATTATTTCTACTCACACGCATCGGTGTATAACCACCGACCTATCAACTCCTCCTATCCCATCTTAAGTTTTTTTCTGAACCATTTCCTCTACCACTACATGATCTTCTGTGGCCTTCCACAGCGATCTCTCTCTGTTTTTTATTTACACATATTCGAAAAAGTTGGAAATCAACAAACGGTCCCTGGTACTTGGAACTCTGGCTTGCTCTTCCCCTCGCTTCCGACTCAGGAGGCAAATGAATACAAGAGTTGAGAGGAAAACGCCAGTGGCCCACGAGACCATACAAACAGCGGACGACATCGGAGGAGTACTCTGCCCTGCTACCGGCCACCAGTCGACCCAAACCCTTCGTCACCGCCCTTCCCCAAAGGAGGAATTATAATACCTTATTTAGGCTGTCATGTAACATGATGGCATAAATTCTCCCCCTTAACTCGTCGTGATTTTCGCCCTGTGAACCAAGACTCCACACATAGCCTCGTTGTGACTCTGCCTTTCTTTTAGAAAACAATATATTAGGCATTGTAGGCGGAGAGGGAGGAGTATTGAGGTCTAGTCCACTGCAAAACCCGAAGTCACGAGACACCCGGGATTTGGACTGAGTTACAACCTAAGGAAAGGTATTTACCCTACCCTGTGGGTCCGGCCAGGACCACAGAGTGATTTTACACGTTTCTGTGTAGCTGAGAGTAACTCTGAAATACCAAAACCCGTTTGAGGGGGAAGCACCATCAGATAGGGGATGTTGATTCAGCCCTCATTTATCATCAAGTCTGCCTTGATTTTACACACTCTTGAGTAGCCCATCCAGGTCCATACTCATATTTTCACCTTTCATCTGAGTCAGTTCGCGGGGCGTGGTCAGCGACGGTATGAGAGACTTTTTCCAGCCCCTCGCATACCACACGCCTTCGAAAAAAACACGCACTAGATAGCGAGACCCCCCTACAACTTCCCCACAACACCAATGGAAATGCACTCTATCCCGCTCAGAATCATCTCGACTTTCCTGCACAATAGACACCTCCATCACCAACATCATCAACACACATATTGGGCAGAAACTGATTTTCAGGTCTTTGTAGGATGCCCATTCCTTCCACAGACACAATCAAAAGCTGCACTGGCAAACAAACAACACTACATCACACTGCCAGAAGCAACACCCATCTCTGGCTGGAATTCACCACAAAAGAGATACTGACCGAATTAAAAATCAATACAGTAATGATGCAATCCAAGACCTCTACTACACCTGCACCCAAAACTGGGCAGTTATAACACTATCCGAAGAAAGACACACATGCACAGTGCTAGACTAGGGCAACAAGATCCTCGGTACCCACACACATGTGCACCGAATAGAACACCAACACGATCTACGCCCACACCATTGCTTGCGTTGCTAAAGGGCTGGTCACCAGACAAACTCGTGTAAAGTCGAGCTTGTTTGTTAAAAAATGCGGTGAAAAGGGGCAATTCTACATCGAATGCACCAATACTAACCTCCGCTGTGTGAACTGCGATGGTAGCCACGTTGCCGTGAGCATGATGTGTCCATATCTCATGAAGAAACGCGCGGATGCCATCTCTGAGCTACGGAAGCTATAATATACCAAAACTCCTTCATGCACATCCACTACCCCCAACCCCACTCAGCCACCCACCCCTACTCTCACAAGACCATACGGCACTGCTGCCGGTGCTTCCGGGGCCACCCAACCGAACGCACCGATCTACACAACAACACCAATAATTACGCTCACACGCCACCAAATACCTCACAGCAAATCTTCTTTCCAGAGACGGTATTTGCCCTAATACCAGAACACAAAAACGCGCGACCACCGCTCCTCCCCACACTAGTATACACACAAACCCTTCCTAATTACCTCCCCTCTTTCTGACCCTATTACCTCCTTTATCCCTACTCCTCCTCCCAATATCCCCATACCCCTTTCCACCTCCTCTTCCTTCGTCCCCATCTCGCTTCCTACAATCTCCACCCTTCCTTCTGTAGTCCCTCCCCGTCCTTCAGTAGTCCATATCCTTCCTCCCGTTCCCCCTTCTTTCCACTGCCCCTACCCTACCTTCCGCTATCTTCACTTCTGCTCCCACTGCCCGCACTCCCCGCAACTCTCTTTCCAGGGATCCTATCTTTCCTCCAACCGCCCCATCATCCACTCCCGAGCGTCCTCATCCAAGCCGACTAAAACACCAACTGTACTAACCAAACACCTGAAAAAGCTTAACACATACACATCCCCCTTGACTCCTTCACATATACAACTGAAGGAGAACGCATCGTCACTCTTTCTCCTGGTGCAATACCAGGAGATCAAGGAACGTAAGACTCCGAGGCACGTGCACTCAGTTCCCAGACTTAGCGGGCGCAACGCACCATAGATGAAAATTAGCACACACACTAGACCCGAACACTCAGCGCAAAGAGCCTAAACGTAGCACTCAGGGATACACATAACCACACCTACACTTTATATAGATCCACGTTCAATGTACACCTGTAACCACACGCCCACTTACATAAAATATCAGCAACAAAATGAAACATCCGTGGATCAAGCGCTCCCATTCCCACCCACCCCTTTTCCTCCCACCATCCCTTTGAACAAATAGCAAAATAAACACCTCGCATCCGTGTATAGCCACCGACCTGTTAACTCTCCTTATCCCATCTGTTTTTTTTTCTCGAACCATTTCCTCTACGACTACTTGATCTCTCTGTGGTCATCACAGTGACCCCTCTCTGTTCTTTCTATGCACACATCGTATCGTAGTCGGAGATCATTGAAGGACCCATTTTGGGTCGCCTTTCACGCATCCGATACGTAAAGTTACTCCTCGAGTAAAGGAGACAATTTGGACGAGCCGCTCGAAAGCTCACTTCAAGAAAGAAGAAATATGCGTCGACTGGTTCGATTGGAGATACCTCTTGTTTTCAGTGGACGAACTAGCCGCCCTTGAAGGGGATCTATCCATAAATTTAGGGCTATTTTCATACTCAACTTACAAACGCTTCACACAATAAAATGCAAGCAAAATCGACCACCAATGCACTTAGAACTACTCTGAAGTAGGGCGTAGTGAATCCCGAAAGGAAAGCACAATAGGGGGCGCGACGAAAGGGGGTCTTTAGGAGTACGAGCCTGAAGTTTTGTGGAGTGGGTTAATAATAATAGGACTAATTTGGTAGGGTGGTCGAAGAGGGCTACTACAATATGAAGGTAAACAGAGATACATAGGTCATTCAACAGACTAGGGCCCGTCTATCTGTCTTGCTTTTCCAGATACAGCTGAGGAGCGAACAGTACAGCAATAATCAAAGTAGAGCAGACACAAAGAAAAGAGCGCCATAGCCACTCGTTAGAACGAAGTCGGGGAAAACACCAGCGAATAGGAATGGAGGTAGGCTCCGATTACCACTACGGAACATCGACGAAGGATCATCAAGTCCGAACAAGGGAAAATTATGCAAAACAATCTATAGACGACTAAAGTTTGTTTTGATAAGAATTATACACGTCGCAAAAGGATACGACATGATCCGCAACACAGAGAGAGCCCTGAAAAAGCTAGCCTCAATCGGAGGAATTGAGACGCTACAAAAGATCAGACTAGCACCAAGAGTCCCACCTCAAATAACAGCGAACAGATTCATAGTATGTAGAAAGATCGACTTATGGGTAGGCTCCTATACGAGAGAAGAGATCAAAGCCGAAACAATTAAAAAACATACGAGAATAAAAATAAAACAGGAAGGTAATTAAATCCGGAGCGACATACATATCTTAAAGATAGTGAGTCCAACGGCTGAAATGACATGAGGAGCCCCTCTCCCTTTCCTAGAACACTTGGAAAGGGAGAAGTACATCAACATTCAGATGTGATTTAATTGTTACGAAATAGAGAATCACACCACACAACAATGCTAGAAGAAAGAACAAATGTGTTCCGAATGTGAACAAAACGAGTCTGCTAAAAAGAATGCAATAAAAGAGAGAACAAATATCTCAACTACGGAGGGCTGTTCAAAACTATGGGAAAGGCGTGACCTAAATTCGAGCAAACCATTGAAAGAAAAGTAAAAGAAGAAAAAGAACTTCAAGAAAAGAAGAGAAACCTCACCTAAGCTGGAGTTGCAAAAGCCACCGTCAATGAAATGAGTGAGGCTAAGATGCATCTAACGGTGCCCAATGGCGCATAAATGGAGGTACTGAGGTGTAACCTAGACGCACACGTTATGAACATCGGCAAACCCGAAATCTTCAGAACGACATTAAACGACATGCTTGAGAAAAACGATATGAAGAAGAAATGGTTCCTTGAAAACCATCCATCATCGGAAATCCTCAACCTGAGTGTGGCCAGAAATTTGAGGCAGAACGTACCAGAAGAGACAACCACCAAAACCATTATAACTAGAGAAGAAGCAAGCACCAATTCAAAAGAAGAAGCAAAATTACCGGAAATGCCAGCTAAGTTCAACCTCAAAGTATGTGTCAGCGATTGCTTTCCCTTACCGAGAGAAAAGAAAGAAGACGACATATTATAAGTACTGGAAGAAAGCGCATGTAAATAGGCCTTTAGAGGAAAGACGCGAGAAAAACTAACGTGAGATCGAGAAGAAGCTTATGCAGGATAACATCAGGTTATATCCTCGAGAGTGCGTGACGCTGAACCACCACACGGTTGATGCTCTCCGATTTGGCAGATTTGGAAGCAAGACAGACACTTCAAATGGAACACCAGCCAGACAAACAAAAACGCCTGAACAAACGCCCCAATAAACAAAGTCTGTCGACCCCCCAAAAAGTATCGTGCTCTCACTTATGCTGATTTAGGACCTTACGACCTTCAAAAATTTCAATAATTTCCGGACTAAACTTGAGAGAAGCTAGAAAATTATATCATTCGAAAGATAATGTAAAACAGAATGAGGGTTTCAAATTTCGTTATAATCGGCCAAATAGTTATGATGTTATTGCTAAATAATTCCCATGCTAACCTTAGGAGGACCTTGACAATTACAAGGTGACCCCTATAAAACGGACCTGCACACACATTTTGTGATATATCATTTATGCATTCACTAATCACCCTTACTTTGCAGGACATGACAGAAGCAACGCCTGTGAACACAACTAGATCTCAATGGGAGCTCCAGCAAAGAATATACTGCGTCAAACATTACTACAAGACAGGCTCGTTCAAGAAAGTTCAGGACACTTTCGTACATCAGTTCGAATGTCAAAAAAACCCCTTCAAGAGCAGAATTCAAGACTGGGTGGACCACTTCGAGAACTATGGGACAGTGGAGAACCTCAATGCAGCCAGTGACAACTATCCAAGCCATCAAGGACGCTCCAGGAAGCGTACAGCTGAGCTGGTCGAGAGTGTGAGAGAGTCAGCTCAGCAGTGTCTAGAACGCTCTTTGCGCAAGCGAAGTCAGTCCCTCGGTATATCCCTTAAGACTTGCAGGAAAGTGCTAGTAATGAATGTAAAGTCCTACCCATATAGAATACAGACGAAGCAGACCCTTACAACCCCAGACAAGGAGCAGAAAAAGGCTATTGCAGTCAAGATACTGGATAAGATTCAGGAGACTCCAACTTTCCTTAACCTCCTTTGGACCTCAGATGAAGCTCAATTCCATTATGAAGGAAAGGTAAACTGGAAGAAAAATGTCTTCTGGGGGACCTCTAGACCAAATTAGGTAGCCACTAAGCCCCTACACTCCGCTAAGTGCACGGTATGAATTGCAATCTCCGCCAGAGGCATCATCGGACCATTCTTCTTCGAAGAATCTGGTGCGAAAGTAACAGTCACCAAGGACCGGTATGTTGAGGTCCTCAAAACCTTCAAGAGGGAGCTGCAGACCCTGTTTCTGTCGCTTATGGGGAAATTCTGATTCCAGCAAGGTGTGAGCAAGCTCTCACACCTCAAACCTGTCCCGAGATTGGGTGAAAGATAACTTTGGTGGCCGTGTGATCAGTCTCAAGACTGATTTTGAGTGGGCACCCTACAGCCCAGACCTTAGCCCCCATCAGATTTCTTTCTCTGGGACTACCTTAAAGACAGAGTGTACGCAGGGAGATCCAGGGCCATCACAGAACACAAGGAAGCCATCAGAAAGGAGATCAGAGCCCTTAGTCGGTCGGTTTGTAAGGACGCCATGTACAACTTTGTGCTGCCCCTCAAGAAATGCACAGAGCTAAATGGAGGTCATCTCAAACACGTGCTCTGGAATAAAGAAGAAAAGTCCAAAGACTCTCATGTTTTGATATGATGTTTTTAAACACAATAAACTAGTTATCACCAAATTTTCATAAATCCTTGCAGAAAATTAAGAAATGAGGCCTATCGAAAGTTATGTCCCGGTTTTAGAAGATCATCTGTATATCATTTAAAAGAAAATATAAAACTATATAAGGGTTTCAAATTTTGTTAGAATCACCCGAATAATTATGATCTTATTCTAAAAAGAAAATAATTCCCCGGCTAATCTTTTCTAGGACTTTGACAATTATATTATTCGAAAGAGAATGTAAAAATATAAAGGTTTCAAATTTCGTTAGAATCTAGGACTTTGAAAATTATATTATTCGAAAGAGAATGTAAAACAATATAAGGGTTTGATATTTCGTTAGAATCGGCCGGATAATTATGATGTTATTGCCAAAAAAAATCATATCATTCGAAAGAAAATGTAAAGCAACATAAGGGTTTCAAATTTCGTTAGAATGGGCCGAATAGTTATGATGTTATTGCCAAAACAAAAGAATTCCCGGGCTAACCTTTTTGGGGACTTTGACATTTATACTATTCGAAAGAGAATGCAAAACAACATAAGTATTTCAAATTTTATTAGAATCGGCTGAATAGTTAGGATGTTAGTGTCAAAACAAAATAATGCCTGGGCTAACCTTGGGAGGACTTTGACAATTATATCATTCAAAAGAGAATATAAAACAACATAATGTTTTCAAATTTCGTTAGAATTGGTTGAATAGTTACAATGTTATTACAACAAAAAAACAAAAAAAAACAACAAAAAAAACGGGGACCCACCGTCCGCCTGACATAGTGAGCTGTAGAGTCGCCCGCGACTAGACTCACACGCGACTAACAATGGGAACGGAAGGAGGAGGACACTCAAAATTCGGCACATTAACACAAATTGATAGATCGAGAAAAAATTCGTCCCTAGGCAACATCTTCAGGGATATCGATCCCGACGTTATAGTACTATCATAGCATGGAGTAACCCCATAGAGAAGAGTTATGAAAATCTTCAATTAAACCGTCATATACGCTAATACAATAGGTCAGGCGTTTGACGAGGCGGCGATAGCGATAAAAAAAAGGCATAGATTACAAAGAAATTGATGCTAACAATACTGGTAATACAGTAGAACCTGATACAGGTACCTGTACCGGAAAAAACTAAAATAGAGCGAACTGGGACGGATACAAAGAGGATCTTAGAAGCTTTGTCCCAACCGATCTTAAAGAAGTTAACCTGGAAGAAATAGATGAAGAAATTGAGCGTATAAAAGCAGCTCTCAGTGAAACAGAAAACAAGAAGATCTGCTAACCAAAAAGTCGCGTGTTCTCACTTATTCTGATTCATGACCTTACGACCTTCAAAACTCTAATAATTCCTGGACTAACCTTGGGAGGACATTTCGAATGATATAATTGTCAAAGTCCTCCCAAGGTTAGCCGGGGAATTATTTGGCAATAACATGATAACTATTCGGCCGATTCTAACGAAATTTGAAAGACTTATGTTGTTTTACATTCTCTTTCGAATGATATAATTGACAAGGTCATCCTAAGGTTAGTCCGGGAATTATTAAAACTTTTGAATGTCGTAAGGTTATAAATAAGAATAAGTAAGAGCACGCGACATTTTGGTCAGTAAACCTTGTTAATCTCTAGAGGCGTTGTCCTTGACTGAGCTCTCAGCCATTGGCTGACTAGTTGACTGATGCCGTCAGCGAAATGGATATTGAATCATTCTAGTTGTTGGCAGGTCCGCTGTATAAATCGAATATAGCATTTACTGAGATCGCCCCCTTGTTGGAGTCCAGCTTCAAATTTGAACTCGGGCCATTTGTAATCATTGACTCACACATTTGCTCTTCTATCTATCATATAGTAGCAGATAATTCTCTCCAGATTATTGTTCATCTGCGCGTTCAAGATCTTGTATTGCATTCCTCTGACCAAGAACTTTTCAAAGGCTCTATCTACATCTCTTAGGATCAAATCGATGTATTTTTTTTTTTGCTTTGGCCTTGGCAATATTTTCTGTGATAAGGCCAAGGGCCATTGTGGTGTCTGCCTTTATGACATCTGAAAAGTTATTTGTTGGAGATATTGTTTTCGCTGACTGTCGTAGAATTGCTCATAGTCTGGTCCAATAATTATTCTAGTCCTTGATCTGAACACACCGCTTTTGCCTAAGTCGATGGCATTGACCCTATGACTCAATCTACGATCATATATATATATATATATATATATATATATATATATATATATATATATATATATATATATATATATATATATATATATATATATATATATATATATATATATATATATATATATATATAGGCTTTAATTCCTATTGAACGTGCGAAAGCTGGTTAGAGGCGGGTTGTGCCGTAGCCAGGATTCTCACTATAAAAGTCCCACTTGTTACTGGGGGGAGGTTTGTGATTGTTGAATTCTAAGAGTGCATAATACAGGTGGAATAAATTAAATTAGCCGAAGGGATTCTTAATTAAAGTATTGCCAAGGATACGTCAAAAAGGAGGAGTCACAAATAAACAGACGTACAAAAAATAAACTTTACTTTACACAAATATAATAATTAGCAATAGTTAAACGGGCAAAATTAAAGATTAAATATTAAACACTGACGTTAAGCGTCTAGATTTATAATGACTCAATGCGAGTATCAATCACTGTTAAATAAATAGGTAATTTAAGAATAGAGGGACACTGGGTTTACAGGTTACCATTAATTGTGATGGATTGGAGAGACGACTACTCAGGTCCAGACGGGGTGGTTCGGGTGGCGTTAACACGACGGGTTCGGGGCTGCTGGCTTCAGTTCCGGTTAGTTCACTCCTAACTGGATGTGACACTAACAAATAGTAACTTCCAGTAACTATTTGGATGTTCCTTTTCTTTCTCAAGTTACGTTGAGCAACAGAGCGTATTCTTCTAGTCACAGACTCTGCGGGGCGAGATTTACTTCAGGAACACTTTGAGACAGCGACCAAGTTATCTCGGCGGCGCGTTGACAGTCGATACGTTACGGCAATGACTCTCGTTCAACGTGAGGATTACGCGAGTAGGTTTGGGACACTGCTCTAGAGAGATGAACGGCGTTATTATTTATACCAAGGATTGTGGGAAATCGAGAGAGAGATTTCATTCACGACAATTCGCTTATCACAGCGCCTTCTGGACAATCTCCATGGTATCATAAAGAAGGCAAATAGAATATAGGCTTCTCTGTGAGATAGGCCTTCTTTCGTCAGACTTCCTGTCGCCAGTTGGGGGAAGGGTTGGGGGAGAGAGAGAGGAGACAAAGGTCAACTCAAACGACATATTTCTTTCGTTCCCAGGATTGTCTGGCGGCATGCGATTATGTACGTTCCATACCCTCACACTGACATTATATAAGCCTTCTGTTGCAGATTTTTCCGAAGTCTTTTCTTATGAAATTTGGCAGTAATATAGGATTTAAGTTAAAGAGGAGACACGGTGGTTTGCCTGGATTGGGAATGAAGATAATTTTGGCTTGTTTGAAGTCGTCTTGGAAGTATCCGCTGTTAAGACACGCATTTAATATGTTCCTTTACTATTCAATGATGTGCGGTGGCTTAGTAAGTGTAAATCTGATAATTCCTGAGGGGTCTGGCGCATTCTTTTGGAATGAATGTATAGTATTCTTTATTTCTTCGTTGGTTTGTGGCCCAGGATCCCAGATTCTCTTCCGTTTGTTGTTAGACGATAAACGCTGGGAAGATTTTTTCCTGGTTGTTGCGGAGATTTTCGTGAACCATCTCTTTTATTGCTTAATTAATGTCTGCATTATTTCTGGTGATATTGAAAAGACGGATTTTCAGTGGCGTCTGAACTTTTCTTAAATAGGTTGTTCACTTAATTTTCCCCTTGTTCATTTTGTAGCGTTATTTTGCTTCTTAGAGGTCTTGCTTTAATTCTCTTGATAAGCATACAGTTTTCTTTTGGTGACTTTTCTACGCCAATCCCTTTGATGAGGCTATCCCATACGTTTCTTTGCTATTCTTTTATGAGATGCCTGATATCTGCTTTCCTTCTTTTAGCGCTGTTTGCCTTTCTCTAGTTGGACACTGTTTAGTTGTCTGTTTTTATACCTTATTATCTTCTCTCCATCGTGGATGTGGGAGTGTGTAGGGACTCGTTCTCAGTATATTTTTCGTCGCGGGCGACTCTACATCCCACTATGTGGGTTGGTCGGTCCCAGTTTTGCTTTTTTTTATTTGTGTAATAACATTGTGAATATTTGGCCGATTCTAACGAAATTTGAAACCCTTATGTTTTTTTGCATTCTCTTTCGAATAATATAATACTCGAATAATTGCCAAAGTCCTCCTAAGATTAGCCAAGAAATTATTTGGCAATAACATCATAACTATTCGGCCGATTCTAACAAAATTTGAAACCCTTATGTTGTTTTACATTCCTTTTCGAATGATCTAATTGGCAAAGTTCTCCCAAGATTAGCTAGTGAATAATATTGTTTTGGCAATAACATCATAACTATTCGGTCTATTCTAACGAAATTTAAAACCCTTATGTTGTTTACACTTTCTTTAAAATGATATAATTGACAAGGTCCTCCCGAGATTAGCCCAGGAATTATTTTGTCTTGGCAATAACCTCATAAGTATACGGCCGATTCTAACGAAATTTGAAACCCTTATGTTGTTTTACCTTCTCTTTTGAATGGTATATTTGCCATAGTCCTCCTAAGATTAGCCCGGGAAATATTTTGTTTTGGCAATTCTAACGAAATTTGAAACCCTCATATTGTTTTACATTCTCTTTTGAATAATATAATTGCAAAAGTCATCCGTAGGTTAGCCCGGGAATTATTTTGTTTTGGCAATAATCTCCTAGTTATTCGAAAGATTCTAACGAAATTTGAAACCCTTATGCTGTTTTACATTTTATTTCGAATGATAGAATTGCCAAGGTACTCCCAAGGTTAGTTCGGCAATTATTGGAAGTTTTGAAGGTCGTAAGATCATAAATAAGAATAAGTAAGAATACGCGATTTTTTGGTCAGCAGACCTTGTTTTTCTTAAGGCCATATTAAGGTCATTTTTTCCTTGAGGGGTGTTAACACTATGGCCGATTTTGAAAAACAAATGTTCTGTGTGCGACAATAATTTTTTTCGCTTTGCTAATGGGCATCCGAGAAAAACTCTACACTTTAGGACATAGAGTATGGGAATTCAAACTGAGTCAGTTTTAGTAGGAGACAAAAGAGAGGGAGACTAGCTATAAGTTTAAACAACTCAGGCTGATAAAATCCGACATCGTTTCAAGTAACATCTCCCTCCGAGCTAGCTATACATAAGTGCCCTATACAAGACCAGTAAGTATGTTCGTCTTCAGAGATAAGAGACAGCAACATGTAGGTGAAAAAACCATGCGGTAAGCGATTATTTTCTCGTTTTTTAACTGCTGATTTAACTCCCTAGGCATTAGTTAGTGCCTCACGATTAACATATAAACAAACAGCTTAACAAAAATATTTGAAACAATGTTAAGAGAGCTTAGCTACAAAACTTCAAACAATATTAAGAGAACTTAACTCCCAAACAGACAAACAGACTTCAAACATTAGCGATCTAAAATATAGCCTTTTCATTTATCCTAACTCTACAAATTTCCCTTTATTTTCATTACCCTACTAAAGAGAAAAACTTTAGACGTAATTGGTCTAATGATTTCTCTCTAAGTAAAAACTTTTCTTCTAAACCGAAAAATACCGTTGTATTTCACTGTGAATTAGTCAATCTCCCCCCTCCCCTATTCAGTACTACCCATGAAACCTGACCCCACCTATTGAATCCATAGATTTATGCCATCATTGATAATCTAAAGTAATGCTGTTAAAGACTTCTCTGAAGTTATGCAATCGTTAAGTGCGTTCATATAATGGATTCGGTAATAAATATTCAATTTCCTACCTTCTCTTCCGTTAAGAGCAAAAACCGCCTATGAATTAAGAGACATAAAAATGGAAGAATTGAAAATTGAGCTCATGATGTTCATAGTTTTCTTTACCATATTGTTAACAAACAAAGGAACTTGAGGAGAAAGGAAATCTGGTACGGAGGCTTAATTATGAATGAGGTCTTAGATTTGACTCTCTATCTAGTAATGGTTATCTAATTTCCTCAGTATAAAAAATGTAAAGGACATATTACTTTAAGGAAGGACTGGCCTGCAGAATTTGGGGCACTGTGAAGGTAGAGCAGGTCCAAGGTCACCCGTTTGTAGGTCTATTTGTTGTTGGCCTATTAGTTATTGGTTACGAGTTTATAGAGGGTTACTGGTTAGTTGTTAGTGGTCAGGAGACAGTTGGCTAAATGTTCACCGGTAGAGGTCGACATGGCGGTCTCCTATCCATGTACTAACAAGGCCCAATGTTGCTTAACTTCGATGTAACGATATTGGGGAACTTAGTTACCGGGCGCTGACCTTGGGCTGACTCCAATTTGGGAAGATTATCCTCTCAGCTTGATTTTAGCGATGTAGGCTGGGTAAGAGGACCAATTGATTACCCGCAGGAAAAGGAAATCTCGGAAGACGGATTCAAGGACTCTTTATTAGGCAGAGAACTCGCTAGGCTTAAGCGCAATGAATTTGATTAAACGTATATTAGATATTTGAGGCAAGCCTACTAATGATAAAGTCTACTTTGGCCTACGCTTCCTAGAAACACTATCTACTCTCTTATTGTTCTTTTCTGCTCTTTACTTTATCTCCGACTGTCTTTAATTGACTCCTATGGAGTCTACCCAGGCCGGTATTTAATGTATTTAAATCAATGGGCGTGCACACTGTTTGCCAATGATACAGATAGAGCGGAGCTTACTCTACTCAATGTTTATTTGTGTGTACACGTGGATAGAGAGAATCTTCATCTCAAATTTCGAGAATAAGATTTCGCGTTTCGCTGCTCTGCGATAGCAAATAAAGGTGCGCATCTTTCCTGTTTTCAGCTTGGTGTCGATGACTGCACCTGCTCCAAAGTTTTATGTACAGCTGTGGCGTTTCCTAGAATTTGAGCTACCCAAAATGGTCGGACAGATACTGCAGGACCGCATTTCTGCGTGTGACCGCGTGTGCGCGTGTAAGTGTATAAACGTGTGAGTGTGTAAGCGTGTGAGCCCGTATGCGTGCGAAAGAGTCTTGAATTCATTTTGCCTATTGCCCTTGACAAGAACAGTATTTATTATTTTTTACATGACCAACTGTTACATGTTTTTATTTACATGACAAAATGTTATATATTGTTATTTACATGACAAAATGTTACATATTATTATTTACATAACCAACTCTTAAATGTTCTTATCTACATGACAAAATGATATATATTATTATTAACATGACAAAATGTTATATATTATTATTTACATGACAAATGATATATATAACTATTTACATGACCGAATGTATACAAATGCTATACAATTTTAGTAGATTAATTGCATTTAAATAATTATTTGCGTGCCCATTCTAAGACTTGATAGGATTCATATGACACTCATTTGTGAGGCTTCATTGTCGATCCTAATCCAACTTACAATGGGGCACCACAAAGAAACTTAAAGATGCTTACCCATTGTTTCTCTCTTGTGCTAAATTGGAGAAAGCGCGAATTGATCTCTACTCCGATTTGATCAGAGATGGCCTTCAGGTAGTGGCCGAACGTTTTGCTCGTCTTTTAAAAATAGGCTCCTTTTGGGACCTGTTTTTGCTTTTTATCAGTTTTCCTGTTGGAGAAACGAAGGGGGAAAAAGGGGGAAGGCCCTCTGTAAGTGTAGTAGAAACCGAATTTAAAGGCTACGTTATATTTTCTTTACCCGTAATTAGATGGTGTCTCCTAAATTAATACAGAAGAGCCTCGATAACAATCTCATATTACTATATGGTCGGTTAAAACTTTATATCATTATTATGGGCTAGATAGTTGAGCTGATGGATCCTAAACCCCTTTTATGGAATTGAGTGACGAACACACAATACCCAAATGGTCAGTTCTTACCACAAATTTTTGTTTACAATTGATATATTACAATGAAACTTTAGTTACGGTGACCGTATTGACGGGTGATATATATATATATATATATATATATATATATCAGTATGACCTATAATACTTTGATTATTCTCCGGCTCTGAGTGAATTTTGAGTACGTTTGATGTATACTCTTTTACTCTGGAAGGTGGCAACTAAAGAGATTGGATTTTTTACAGAAAATAATTAATTAAACTACATTAATTAAATATGCGAAATATTTTAGTAACATTAAAAACGGAATTGACTTCGGTGAGAATTAAATTGCTTTTAATGCAGTGAATTTATTAACTCAACTTTAGCCACTGTTAAACACTGCATTTATATTAGAAGAAATATTTAAGCGCTTGACCATATGTTATTATAGTTTGTGAAAGCCTGGAGTAAATCATATCGTTTTTTAGTTCTGTGACGTTAATGGAAACGCGACGATAAAACTTGCCAAGCTATGGCGATGTAGGCCTCGATTCGGTGATAATATGACGAGAAGAGTCACTCGACGATGAATCAAAGAGTGAAATGGTCAGCTACATTTGACCTTGAAATGCAGCCGACCGTTACTATGGATATGAGGGATAGATGAGGAGGTCTCAGATTTGAGTCAGGCATCTCCTCTGAGAATGCAGAAGAAACTTGGAATGAACTCTGGCTTGACTTGTCCGAACTGATATGAACTGATCCTTTTGCTTTATACCACGCCGGTTTTATTCTTCTCCAAATTGGGATATGCTGGTACTCGTATTTTCTATATTTGAAAATAAGTTAATTTTATTGTGTATTGTAATGTTTCACCTCAATGTGAAAAAGATTGACGTTCGCAACATTGGATCCAGTTTACCTTCACCATTTTACAAAACAATTTCAGTAAATGTGTTAAATAATTTACGTTAACCCTTTACTGTCATAGGTTACTTTATTCGTCGATGTTAATTCACATGCCTCGTGTTGATTATTTAGTAATATTTTAGCGTATGCCATGTTAAACAATTTTGGACACCCCGATGAATTAATCGTAAGTGTTACTGAGTTTCCAACTCGCATATATTTCATAATTAGCCTAGTGGCAAAGGGTTAAAGAGTTGTCGATCTTTTACTATCACTTTCCTCTCAGTGGCAATACTCAGAAGATTTCACTTTCCCTATAATCACTATTTTCATCCATTATACCCTGTAGCTGTCGAGCAATGTGGAACCGAACGTTGAAATACACATCCGCCAAATTTAAAAATTTTATTGAGACTCGATGTCTGACCATTAGAGTACACATGGACATCTTCCTCCATACACTTACACAGTACATATTTCAGGCCATAAAATGGGTACTCTTTCCCTCTGAGCTCTACCATAAACTTCCCATTCCAATGTGTGATCCACCTCAAATGATTGAATAACAATTGTTATCCTCACATGTGTTATTATTCGCTAATCAGTAGAAGATTAGTAGGTTATGTAAACAATTTTTATCGTAGTGAGGTTGAGCACCAGGTAAACAAAATAAATTAATCAAATATCAACCTAACCTAACCTCTAATTTCATCTTAATATATTTAGTTTTTACAATCAAGAGGCGAGATCTTCAAGCTTTATTAACTGGTTTTTTATTGATATTTTGTATCGTTAAACATATTCGATTGATTGATTCATTAACTCTATTTTTTATTTATAATTTAGCAATTTAAGTTAATATACCACTATTATTATGGACTATAAAATTAACTTTTAGGTTTAATATGGATTTTAAATCGTGCTAGATCAATTTCGCGGTAGAGCGCCTATTGGAAGAGCACTCATAAATGTGCTTTGTGACGCGTGTCACTAAAATCTTTCTTGTCTATATCTCGTAGAAAATGGTGTCTCGTTTTTTGTCCTTAGTTTGAAAATTTAACGAATCTATCCCTCCCAATGGTCGTTACCTTCTTCAAGGTAACGACCACTGAAGAAGGTAAGCTGCAACTTGCATGACTTATTTAATCATCTCTCACCAGCTCGTTTTTTTTTCCTCTGACCTCTACCTCTTCTTCTTCTATTCTCGTTCCTCACCGCCGAGAACGAAGCAACCCGCTGAGCGTTGGCTTAGACCGTCGTGGTAGTAAATGATGCGGTCTCGCACTTTCAGAAATTGTTCCTGGCGCCAGTGACCGAGCTTTGTAATGGCCACCATACGGGTCAAATAACCCCTAACTTAACCTCTCGATCCTGACATCAGTCATTATTTTAGGACAACTAAAAAGACCCAAATAATGCCTTTACCTTTAGTTACCTCTGACCAGACTCAGATACAATGTCCTATTTATGGGCTAGTTCTCTAGGATAGAGACTTGATCTTACCTCACTAACTTTACCGATGATAAAACAAAATACCATTTAATATTCACCTCGTAATTGCCATAATATTGAACAAATCAATCATCAAGTTTTTTGTTCCCGAATATTCAAGTGATCCTGTCTATTATAATATGGCAGGGGGAATGGCGTTTGATAAGAGTGGCCGAGAAGCGAACCAGATGCGCTCTTTTGTGTTGTGTGGAAGATATAGATGCGTCGGCCGGCGGCCCTCCTCCTCTCCCCCTCCCTTCCTTGGTGGGGGGAGGGGAGACTATAAAGCCCGTAGAAGCTTATATCGGAAAGCTCTCGTTCGAAAGGGAGAGTTTTGTAATGGAAGAACTTGTTTTTTTGCTTCAGGTTTCAGGTCTTAAAATCCTGTCCGGATGATGTTCTGGTTCTTCGATTTTTGTTGTTTATTATTCTTGTTTCTTCTGCTTTTGCTTATTACTATTCTTGTTTCTTTTACTTATGTTTAATACTATTCTTGTTTCTTCTGTTTCTGTTTATTATTATTCTTGTTTCTTCTGCCTGTTATTATTATTCTTTTTTCTTCTGCTTCTGTTTATTATTATACATGCTTACTCTGCTTGTGTTGATTATTATTGTTGTTTCTTATCCTTCTGTTTATTATTATGCTTGTTTACTCTGCTTCTGTTTATTATTATTCTTTTTTCTTCTGCTTCTGTTTATTATTATGCTTGTTTCTTGAGCTTCTGTTTATTATTATTATGCTCGTTTCTTATGCTTCTGTTTATTATTATTCTTGTTTCTTTTTATATGGCTCTTTTTTCTTATTTTTTTCTTCTTCTTTTTATTAGTAGTATTATATAATTACAGAGTAGCAAAGGTCCTGAGATCAACCCTGAAAGTTTAGTTGTGAAAGAATGAACAAATAAAACATGCGAAAAAAATTACTCTCCACTTATTTACATGTACGACGACGTAAATGTACTACTAGTATCGCGAACTAGTAAAACTCGATCAAATGTTATTTAACATAAGCAAAAAATATGAAAATTACAATGCCGTACGCCTACGTCCTTGTTAGGTTGTTCTTAATACTAGTTTTCTACCTCAGATTGAAGGGTAACTAAGGTATACTGGATTTTGATAGGTACATTAAAAACGATAATGACTAGTTTTGTTTTTCGTACCGATTCATCGCCCATTATTTGGTTCCAGGTAATTTCTAGTCCCATCTTCGGAACATTCACTTTTCACTGACTTGTCATTGGACTTGGCTATTTTAAATATAGATGCCGTCGTCAACTGGAAGGAGTCAATACCAATGGTCAAAAATCTGACAATAAAACTTCCCCTTCGAATCAAGGATATGTGAATTTGGGGTCCATGTGGGTAAGGATGTCCTTCAATCCCACTACATACACACACACACGCGCGATGGGAGAGGGTGTAGATTGTTATAACTGGTACCTGAAAGAGCGGCACACCTACCAGACCTTCGTTTCTCCGGTGGTCTGAAACTAGATTGAAACTCACTTTTCCCTTCTAGACACGTCAATTTTACACATTTTCACCACTTTCTTCATATGACTCTTCTCACCAATTTTCTCGGTCGGTGGCTAATTTTGCAGGTTAGTCGCCGATCAGCATTCGTCCACTCATCTCTAGTCGGGGTTGGGAGGCGGGGCTTCCGCCCCTTTTTAATGGTTTCAGCTAGGAGTGGCGATTTTTTTTACTTCCTGCCCCACTCCCCTTTTTCTACTGCCCTTCTGACCCCAGTGCCTTTTGTTAATTCTTTTTCACTTTCTTCTCTCTGCGCATTCTTCCTCTTTTTTGTTCGGATCTTTACTGGTCTTCATTTAGTAGTTCTGTTCACGCCTAGTGATCCTACCTTCAGTATATTACACCAGGACCACTATATGAGATGGAAGCCTACTAAAAGAGCGACCACTGTCCGCAAGGCTCCACCTCCCTGGTTCTCTTGGAACTATTTGCAAACGATTGCTTCCTGGACATTTAAAAGAGCGACTTCTTTGGCCTCCCCGAAATGCCGTGTTTTTAGTTGCCTATTCCTCTCTGTAGGTTTCTTCTGATTTTCCTATTCACTCTTTCTTTACTCATTTCGAGCCTTATCTTTCATTTTTTTTCTTGGCTCCTTCACAAATCATGTGCACTCCTACTGGCCATGCACATCCGCATTTTTGAACATTTTCATATTTTCATTTTTTTTTTATATATTCCAGGACGTAATTAAATATGAATAAAGATGAATAAAAAACAATAAAATTTCGATGAACTTTTTGGCATTCTCTAATCGCCTCTCAACGATCTACCCCAAATCACATGAACAGGGTTGTTCAACTTGTTTATACAGTAGATATCTAACATTTATTGTGATAATCCACATATGTGTGGACCATTTAGAAGTGAGCATCTACCACTCAGTTTTTTTTTACCATAATATGGGCTAAAGGTATCGCTCAGAAGTGGTTATTCTCAGCGACTGTTTAATCTGTAAATCCTCTCGTTAACAGAACCAGGCCTAGGTTAGTACGCTGGATAACATAAGCCCTGAGGGTCACAAACGACAATAACATAAGAGTAAAACTTATTCCAAAGAATAGGCGGAATAAAAATACGTGTAGCTATAAAAAATATAATGGAATGCATAAAATAGATAGGAATAATAGAAAAATTCTGAGTAAAAAAGAATATCGAGAGATTAGAGGAATTCTATCAAGATCTTTATTAACAAAATACTCATCAATCACCTGATATCCACGTGCCAGTAAATGACGATGAAGCTCCACCGGTGAAGAAATAGGAAAGTTTACACTGACTTAGCGTGACAAATGACAGTTATTTATTTATCAACGCCCCCCCATCCCACCACTGTTCCTTAAAAATGTGACAACAAACTTGGGTAAGATGCTGCGACGATATACCATAAAAGGCTGGGAAAAACAACTTGCCAAAGTAGATATTTTGTTTACAATCTATCTAATGAGAATGAATATAATCATTACGTAAAGCTACCGATGTACATTAAATCTAAGTTTCAACCATTGCAACGACGGGTAATTATACTTTCTCGAGAAAGCGGATGAAGGCAAAGCCAGGTGGCTGGCTTCAAAAGGCGGACCCAACAAGTACCTGGGCTTCCGGCAGGTCACTGCAGCGCTAGGACATCCCCAGCCGTCTAGGCCTTCCGTGCCGCTGTACTCGGACTAAACAACTTTAAACAACTTCACCCGCGGGAGCCATCCATCTTCATCACCCCCATCTCTGGCAGACGGACGCAATCAGTGGAGAGCAGCAGTCAAGAAGGGAGTGCAAACCTTTGAAGAAAATCGCCATCGCCGTCTGGCAGAAAAGAGGGAGGGGAGAAAAGCTCGTCAGACAGGCGCTTCATGTCCAAGCTGTCCCAGAATCTGCCGCTTGAGAATCGGACTAATTAGCCACTCGAGGACGCACTGGAACTGACAAACTCATGTGTTGAGAGACTCCAACGACATCTGATCAAAAAGGGAGACAAGGAAGAATAATAAAAACATAAGGCAATTAATCTCATATAAACAGATTTCCGAAACAGTTGCAGTATGTACATATTACCCGCTACAAGTGAGTTCCAAATTAATGAGGGAAGTATGTGATATTCGTGGACTGAGAAAGGACTGATTCAATCAAAATCGAGTTATGTAAATAGTATACTAAAGCAACGGAGTTAGTAAGACTTATAATGATATTTTCTCTTAAATATACATGGAAACAAAACAAAAAGAAACAAGGACGCCATTCTCCCTAGAGAGGTTTACAAGTCCTAACGGACATTTAAAACTTTGAATTGGGACTCAAAGGAATTAATAATAAAGACAAATAATGAAAAACCCGTTTTGCCGACGATATCGTATTATTTGTTTCCAATCCAGAAGAATTATGGTGACTTATAACCCTAATATCACAATATCACATATCAATCTCGCAATCGATATCTAGAGGAACTTTTTACCACCAAAAATCTAATATGAAATAATTACCAATACTTTTTATATATTAATATTTTTGTTCTGATTTTAAGGATCTATTATAGGAAAATAATTTTACTCACAACGGTATTTAGTATATGAAAATTTTGAGTACAATTTCTGCATATAGCCCTAAAAGTGAGCAAACAATACATAGTTATGTATGTTATCAAACTCCGTCCATGCATTTTTAGATATATTGGCAAAGTTTAATAGCCTACATAACTGTGAGGTTGGAAGATCTCGTCAGTCTAGTGAACATGGGAAAGAATCTTTGTCGCCAAGGTAACGAGCTCAATCTCAGCGAGCACAGACATAAAACTTCAGCGTAAGTGAGGGACTGACCGCCGATTGGACGGAAGTGTTGAACCTATCTTCCGCGAGGGTAGGTGGCTCCCACAAACGCCATTAACATCCATACAAATCAAATGACCGCATTCACTTCCATTACAGTCTTTATAATAAAGCACAACATACCACTCTTCCCTCTGTTCCGGAGCACTACCCATTGAGTATTAATGTCATATAGGGGTAATTAAATCTAAATACCCATGATGCAGTTCATGTGTCCCCTGGGATCGTGTCAAAGGTGCACAACACTACCCAGACTCATCCCCCTCGCCCCTCCCAACGAGGGCAAGCGCCTGATGAGTTTGGGCTTCCCAAAACTTCTTATTATGATCTTTCTGTGCATTTCATTATCCAAGAGAAAGAGATATATATATATATATATATATATATATATATATATATATATATATATATATATATATATATATATATATATATAGAGAGAGAGAGAGAGAGAGAGAGAGAGAGAGAGAGACTTGAGATGAAGAGATGGGAAGAAATATCACAAGGCGAAGTTCAGGAATAGAAGGAATACGAAATTTAATATGAATCTTGTCGGAGAAGTACACAGAGAGATTGACTGTAGTGCTGATTAGTGGAAGAGAAACTCGTAAGGATTTTAAATAATATATGTGCATTGTTTTTGTTATCAGTGGATTCGTTGTGTGTGAGCTACATGGGCAGATTTAAAAAGGGCGCAATATGACTGAGTAAAAGTGAATTTCATTTTAAGGAGTAAATTCTAAAATTTAGTTAAATCATTTTTTTTTACTATAACTAAGTAAATAATATATATTATTACTTAAATATTAACATAAATTTTACGGCAAATGTACAATAATAATAATTAATAACTTTGCTGAAGGAAACAAAATTCAAATTTTGGAACGGTTTATTGGATAAGTTCACTTAAGACAGTTTGCAACTCCCGAGGAAAACATAGTAAAAGAAATTAGCTAAAAAGATTTGGATAAAAGGGCGGTAAGAAAGTTTGGCTAGAAGCGAATTGCTTCTATACTTCAAACGTAATATATCATATTTAACCCAAGGTCTTGCCAGTTCTATCCAGGCTCAAAACATGTTCAGTAAATGCAGAACTATTGGAAACCTGACGTCAACTCAGAAAAGCGTAGAAAGCTACATATTATTAACAACACGCACATACAATGAAAGAAACAATAGATGGACGACAAACATGAGTAAATGATATAGTAAAAACGAATAAACATTCTGAAATAAAACCATTAAAAAAGTAGTCTGCAAAAGGCTAATCAATAACCTATAAGAGTCAGCTCCTGTCAAGGGTGAAATGAATGCCAGAATAAAGGATGAATATCGACAAAAGAAATCATAGACTGGATATTTTAATACTTAAAGAGCCGCAGATATGACCTTGTTAGAGGGAGCTGATATTCGATCATTGGCATAACATGACTAACTCAATGGTTGGGTCGTGATCAATGGAAACTATAAATTTGCACACCACGGCGAAATGGCATGCACATGAAGCATCGACCAAACAACCAGGAACTTGATGCTGGATCCATTTGGTCAGCTTCGAACTGTAGGAAAGACTTAAAATCACAATCATAAACAGAAAAAAAGTCATCAGAATAAAAATAGCAATGACCATTATGGTTACCAGATCAATGAGTAGCCAGTTTTACACTTATCGAGCACGCCTGGAAGACGCCCGATAGAGTGTGAAGGTGGCCTACTTGGATATCCTAGCAGCATACCATCACTGAGTACATTGCAATTATAGGTAAAGTTGAAGATAAGCTGCTCGGCTATTTGTTCCTGAGGGCGAGCGGAGCGGGGAGGGGAAGAGTAGCTCCCCATATAGTAACTCATAGCCCGGCTCGAAACCGGCTTCCAGTAAACAAACACATATACAAATATCCAAATGCATATATATACGAATAATCTATAAATATAAATTAGCAGCTTATCTTCAAATTTACTCAGTTTTCTTTATTACAATCACTTATATATAATTTTTAAAATCTTTATTCAACAGAAAAATTACATGTTAGAGATATAATTTTTTTCGGTTTTGTGTGATTTATGTTTATCCTTCAACTTGAATATGCAAAACTTAGATATGAATTACAAACCTCATTTAAAAGATTGATCCGCTCTGACGTCATAGGTGATTTCGTGCCAAGTTGACGAGAGTAAGTGAAAAATCAAGGCCATTGGGTCCTAACTTGTGGTATTCGCACCCCTAGGGATGTGTAACATGTCTACTAGGTGTACGCGCTGTTGCATTCAAAGATGGTTGACCTTTAGGGTCAACCATTGAGCAATCCAGAAGAAATCCTACCTGACATTGTCAAATATATATATATATATATATATATATATATATATATATATATATATATATATATATATATATATATATATATATATATATATATATATATATATATATATATAAGAGCTGCAATTACCCGCCCAAGGGCGGGCCTATAATTTTCTCGAAACGCTAAGGCTACCCGCCAAAATAGATCTCTCCCTTCTCTCCGTCTACCCTCTGCCCCTCTCTCTTTCTTCATCTCTCTCCGTCTCCCCCTCTCCCCGTCCCCTCTTCTGCCAGACTTCCTCTCTCCTCCCTCTCCCCCTATAGCGCCTCTCCATCCTTCTCTCCTCTTTATTCCCCCTCCCTCTCTTTTCAAATTGCAAACTACACACTTTATTTAAATGTTAAAATAACTTCAGTATGTATGCACAACCACAAGCCAAGATGTTCTATCATATTGGCCTACATTGTATTTGCGAGTGCAACAGTTTGTGATGACATCTAGTCCTGGTGTAGGCCTACCTGTTTTAATGATAGTTTCGTTTTCATTATAAGTCATCGTACTGAACTTGCTTTTTCACTATTTTTTCAATAATGCAATCTCATTTTCTCACAAACATTTTTGCATCCATTTTGTTTAAAAGGGGGTTATCACTTTACAAAAAAAAAATGAATAAACAATATGCCACACTTATCTAAGCACTTACTAGCAGCTACTAACTGATCTCAGAGATACGAGGGGTGAATCCGGTAGGGCTGCCAGAATCCAGGAAATATAAACAAAATGCCTAAGATACAAGTGCGTAACCATACAGAGCTTAGGCTATATAGTTGCTTTCATTCTCAGAACCACTATTTGTATATAACCTAAAAATTGTTTAAGCTTCAGAGCATAATAATAGTTACATCATTATGTCTTAAACATTTTATTGCTTTTACTAGATTCTGGCAATACTGCTGAGTTGCCAGATACAAGCAGATGACGGAAAAGCTAAATTTGCTTCCTTTTCCTTCTATAAATAGGTTGAAATATCTAGATAAAAATCATAAAACTCTAATGACTGATTATTATTGTTAAGAAAAGCAAAACATCTTTTAAACTATTCATTCCAAAGCATCAAAAAACACAACTATTATTAAAATTAAGAGAAAATAAAAGAGTAGAAATCTCGACGAAAAGGATGCATTTCTTCAGTTGCAGTCAGGCTCATCAGGGTGTAACACCAATTCGATTGAAAGTGAACGGTACCGTATGGCCTATACAAGTAATCCGCAAGCATAAATGTGGGAATACAATTGATTCTGCTGTCATATTAATTGTTGGGGTGTAATTTATTTTTCTTTTCTTCTTAAATGGTAGAAGTATTGCTTTCCTTGCCTTCATTGACTGCACGCCACAGATAACTATTCGGCCGATTCTAACGAAATTTGAAACCCTAATGTTGTTTTCTCATTTTATTTCGAATTATATAATAATTGCCAAGGTCCTACCAATGTTAGCCTGGGAATTATTTGGCAATAACATCATAACTATTCGGCCGATTCTAACCAAATTTGAAACTTTTATGTTGTTTTATATTCGTTTTCGAATAATACGAGTATAATTGATAAAGTCCTCCCAAGTTAGCCGAGAAATTATTTGGCAATAACATCATAACTATTCGGCCGATTCTAACGAAATTTGAAACCCGTATGTCGTTTTACATTCTCTTTCGAATTATATAATTGTCAAGGTGCTTCCAAAGTTACTCCAGGAATTATTGAAAGTTTTCAAGGTCGTAAGGTGATAAATCAGAGTAAGTGAAAGCACGCGACTTTGGTCAGCAGACGTTGTTTCTTTGTATTTTCCTTCATCGATGGAATGTTATGCATTTTTTTATATTATCTTTTACTATTTAACTCACTCCTCTAATAAGAATTGCACATTAATAACCAAAAAATTGAATGTAGATCACAAAGTGATCTAGATTTAAGGTTAATGTAGATCACATTAATATTATAATTAATATAATTAATATTTTTAATATTATATTCTAATTTTTAACTTACTCTTCTAATTAGAATTGGACATTTAGAATCAAAATTTTGATCGTAGATTACAACTAGTCTAGATCTAAGTTAAGGTAGATCATATACTATACCAGCACCCTCTAAAGGAATTCGAGAACTTCGGTGAAAACCACATTTTTAGATTTTCCTCCTGATGCCTAAAAATATAGGTTTCTTTAACTACCAACCCTGGAGCATGCCACGTACAGTTGTCCATGTAGGAAGCCTGGTTCTTCCAACTGGAGCCCAACGACTTTCAGAGTTTGGCCTTTCGATTTGTTGATAGTCATTGCAAAACTTGGCCTAAATGGAAACAGCAGTCGTTAAAAATTAAATGGGAGATCATTTGGAATCAGAGGAATTCGAGGAATAAGCACATCCTCTCGTGCTCCACAACCACTTGGGGTCACTCCATCTTTCTTCTCCCTTTCCCCCTATCTCTCTCTCTCTCTCTCTCTCTCTCTCTCTATATATATATATATATATATATATATATATATATATAGATGTGCCGACTCCGGAATTCGGGCTGCTCGGGCTTAGCCCGAGTATACATTTAGTAAAGTGAACATGTATTTGCAAGCTTATTTAATTTCTGCCAACACTGACTTCAAGTAAGTAATTGCAGCCAATAACTCGGGCTCCTTTTATTGAGCCTGGTCGCAGTTCATATATTTTCGTTCACCGTCTGGCAGTCGTCTTAGAGGTTCCCTGTGTCAAAAAATATCATTCGTAGCAGACGTTCTCTCGACATCGTTCACACGAGCTTGACTCGAGCAAAGAAGAGACATCCCGAGTTGTTATCTATAATCGTAAAAAATAAAAGTAATTAAAATTCAATGTTTTCTTGAAACAATATATTTCTATAGAGATTAGGATTTAGATTCTAATCTATGAAAGTTTCCATTCTACAATATTCTTAAAGGAATGAAAAATTACCCAGCAACTTGGGCTAATACGAACGAGCCTGGTCGGTGTAAAAGACTAACTGGCATCTCTTATCAAGAGTACAGTACAGGCGACAGTCAGATCGGTCTCTGGCTAATAATGTTTGTTGTGCACGCCGTTGCCGTTATTTGATTGCTGTTATTCTGTGCGTTTGTGTGTAAAGATCAGTTGTGTTTTGTAGGGTTGCTTTATTTTTACCCTTAACTTAGAAATGGAGAAAGGCATAGTGCTAGGTATAAAAAATAAGCTATTTGGGGCTCGAAATATTGCGGACAAACGTAAAATTCTTTGTCGGATAGAATCCGCTCATACCTGAGAAGCACAATGACCCAAGAACGGTTGTCTTCACTGGCTCGTATTTCAATCGAGAAAAGCATTTTGAACGACTTGGACAAAAAGGAGCTGCACGACTGGATATTATACGAGTTCGCCATCAAACCAAGACGACTGGAGTTTATGTATAAATGAAGTAAGTAATTTTTATATCTTATGTTTATGTCTTATTGTTAAATTATCAGTGCCCATATAAGTCTGCGGTGAGCATTACGTCTCCTCCCTTCTTTTATAATGTCTTATGCGAAATCTATTATAAGCCCGAATGGCGCTGATGGCCTGGAATCGCCTCTGATATATATATATATATATATATATATATATATATATATATATATATATATATATATATATATATATAATATATATATATATATATAGGAAGAGAGAGAGAGAGAGAGAGAGAGAGAGAGAGATATTGCATTATTGGAGTGTGTTTGTATAACAAACCTCTCATTATGAACAATCGATTGTTAAAAATTAATAACCAAAGGACAGCAAAAGATTAATGAGATTGAATGCAATTATTCTAATTCTGGTGCCTGAAAAAAAATATTAATTTGAGAGCACTTAGTGAAGTTAGTTAAATTTTATAAGCAAAAACGACATTTCAATTTGATTACTAATTTACCTCTTATTAGGATTTGTTATAGCAATATATTTAATATATGATATTAAAAAAACCCTTTATAGACTGTTTAAGTGAGGTGAGTAAATCACACCGTCCCTGGTGAACTGCAAGATTGGACAATCCAAATGAATTTCATTCCATTCTTCTTGGAAATTGAATGATTTGATAAAATTGCCGATTGGATTTGTTAGACACAAATTTTGCCCCGTGAATGTGCATTTAGGATCGTGGAATGGATTATAGTAATTTGGATGGTCGTAAATGGTGATCTTGATTGCGAATTCAAGGTGCTTTCTAATAATACAAGTCGAGTTAATTTTCAGCCTGTAATTTCTTGAAGATTACCAGTCCCCTTTTTTATTATCTGCCTATTTTGCTATGGGAGCAATAAGGGCAACGTCTATATTGGTTATGGTAAAAATTAAGCTATGGTTGTTCATGTGATGGGTTAAAAAAGTTAATATATGAACTATTCATCCTACTCAAGCCTGTATCATCTTTGAATCCTCACCAGGATTCCTAAACTTGTACCTTATTGTACATTAGAGTGTTACTAGTTTTTGCCACACTTGTTCCACATGGCTTTGAATATCCTATCAAGGACCCAGTATTTAGAATTGTCAATGCTTTTTCTCGTAGTAATTTTCATTCGTTATCTCTCATTATTTTGGTTCTTTTTTTCTCCCCGATACATAAGCTTATTCTTTCTTCGATGCGTGAGTTTCCTTTGTAGTATTATTCAAATATTGTTTACACTTGGCCAGCAATAGCTTTTTTTCAGATTGTAGAGATATATAATCATCACTTCATCATTATTATCATCATCATCATCAAAATCACTAACTCTATAATTTAAGAAGGGGATTTTTTTGAGTATTTGAATAATAATTTCATCTTAGTTTGGTTATGACTTATGTTTTTTATTAGTTATTTATAATAATTCTTTTATAATATCAAAAAACAAAATGGTCAAGTTCAGAAATAAATATAAGTATCGAAATTTTGTGAATTTTTTAAAACGCAAAGAATTACAAATGGCGAAGTTCAGAAAATTAATTTTTATATATCTTCTTCTATAACTATATTTTAGCAACGAGATATTTTGAAAGGGATGAAATTTATTTTAGAGTTCCTTTTTAAAATTGTTAGAATTGGCGAAGTTCAGAAAATTTATAAAAATTTAACCATGGCTGCTTTTTTTTAGATTTTAAATTTTAATCTTAGTAGCGAAGCGCAAGCTCCCCCCGTAGGGAGGAGTGGCGAAGCCATTGCCTGGTTCATCTCATAATTAATCAAGTCTTGTTTAAATGTTTATAATTTTATCAAATTCGCAGAATATTTTTCATTGTATTTTAGCGCCTTTACTCGACGAGTGTCCGGAAGAATGTGTTGGAAAACAATGCTGTCAACTCATTTCTTTTTGCATTAATATATTATGAATTATAGGAGGGGATCCGGAATATGAGTTCCATTTTTTTTTTTTTTTTAATTAAGGGGCTATCTGGCGACTGCCGACTAAGGCATAAGTTGCCGTAAACAAACAGCCTAATTTAGGCTACTTTAAAAAATTAAACAGAAAACAATAAAAAGGAATAAGAATAACAATAACAAAGCAATAACAAAACAATTACAAAAACAACAACAACAATTAAATCGCGTTAAATAAAAGGGAGAAGGCCGGCCTCCCCCAAAAAGTCAATAAGTCCACCAGTCAAAGTACACGCACTCATCCCGAGAACAAGGGACAGGCGGTAGCGACCCCGCCCATCCCGGTACCGGGACAGGTGTCGTGCGCGAAGATCACCCAGACTGGGACATTCGACAAGAATGTGCCGAACAGTCTGGGGGACGACGCAGTCGTTGCAATAGGGCGCAGGCGAGCGCTCCATCAGATAGCGATGCGTCACACGAGTGTGTCCGATTCGGAGACGACAGAAAGCAACCTGAAGCCGCCGCGGCATTGGGGGATAGGTCCATGGGAACAGTCGCGGCGCAATGGCACGCAACTTTAAGTTCCCTTCGACCGTCTCCCATTTTCTTTGCCAAGCAGTCCGAAGAGCTGCCCGTATTCCTGCCATGTAGTCGGTGTGAGGAAGAGCGAAACGCTGGTCCGGTCGCAGAGTCCTCGCGGACTCTTTGGCGCCCTCATCGGCGCGCTCATTCCCCGCAATTCCAACATGTCCAGGAACCCAGCAGAAGATAATCTCGACATCTGCCCGGCTCGCCAAAACCGTGGCGTCACGGATATCGCGAACCAGGGGATGCGGAGATTCCAATGCCCCGAGAGCACTCAGGGCGCTTTGTGAGTCGCTATAGATCACAATCCGGTCTCCGAACCGGGCACGTCACGTAATCTCCCGTACCGAGTGGTGTATTGCCACCAGCTCGGCCGTGAAGACAGACGCAGCGCCTGGTAGAGCCCCGCTGACTTCAAACAGAGGGGATACGGCGTGGAAGCCGACCCCCTCTTGGGACTTGGAGCCATCCGTATACACTGGCACGGTACCAGCGTGACACGATGTGTGCTCCAAAAAGGTCGAACGCAATACTCCCGGCGCAGTACAAGCTTTGGGAGCAGAGGCGTGGCGACAAATAGCCAAATGTGGTACCCTCCAGGGTGGCGTCCTGGGCAGAACCAGGGGCGCCACCGGCCCGAGAGCTATATCTACTTCTCGAAGGAGTTTCCTGGCCCTAAACCCAAAGGGCTTAGGGTATGACTGGCGTCTCTCGGCGGCATAGGCACCATCGAGATCAGCTGCGGATGCAGTGAGAGCTGTTGGCGACTGAGGGAGGCGCCGGGCTCGCGCGTACAGGCGAGTGATGCACTGCACGCGGCGCAGAGCGAGTGGCATCTCCCCAGCATCGACCAACAGGCTCTCAATGGGGGAAGTGCGGAAGGCACCGGTCGCAAGGCGAAGGCCGGTGTGGTGGATCGAATCCACCTTCCGCAATAAACGCTCGGCTGCGGATGCATAAAACTCGCATCCGTAGTCGAGCTTCGAGCGAACAAAGGATCGATAAAAAAGTAAGGCGGTAGCCCTATCAGCGCCCCAAGCGCTGAACGTCACGGAACGGAGAATGTCCATGGCGCGGGTACAAGAGACCCTAAGGCTGCGAATATGAGCCTCCCAGGTGAGGCGTCGGTCGAATACAAGACCAAGGAAACGGTGCGACTCAACCACATCCAGGCGCACCCCATTAAGAAACAAATCTGGGTCGGGGTGAAGCCGTGGATGGCGGCAGAAGTGCACCACCTTAGTCTTGGCCAAAGAAAACCGAAACCTGTGCGCTTCGGCATAGTGAGAGACGCGGTTCAATGCCTGTTGGAGTCGACGCTCCAGAGTTGGCATCTGGGCCGCGCCAAAAGAGATCGAAAGGTCGTCCACGTAGAGCGTAGCGAGAACATCTTCCGGCAGCACCGAGGTGATGCCGTTGATGCTCAGGGCAAAGAGTGTGACACTGAGGACACTTCCCTGCGGGACACCCTCTTCCTGCTCCTTTGGGCCGGAGAGGGCTCCCCCCACCCGTACGCGGAATCGACGATCTCGCAAAAATTCAGATATAAAAATTGGGAGGCGTCCCCTCGCCCTCATCGTGTGGAGAGTCTCCATGATACCGTATCGCCATGCGGTATCATAGGCCTTCTCCAGATCAAAAAACACCGTGGCGTAGTGCTGTCTACGAAGGAAAGCCTCGCAGACGGCACTTTCCAGTCGGAGCAGAGCATCCGACGTGGAGTGGAACTTACGGAAGCCGCACTGTGCAGAAGACAGATGGCCTCCGCTGTCCAGGAAATAGGCTAATCTAACATTTACCAATTTCTCCATCAACTTGCACACGCAAGAGGTTAGAGAGATTGGGCGGAAACCGGTCGGAGTAGAGTGATCTCTCCCCGGCTTGCGAAAGGCGAGCACAGTAGCGATTCGACAGGAGTCTGGGAGAAGACCTTCCACCCAGATCCTGTTGAACAAATCTAACAGAAAGGCCATGCCTCGCTCACCCAGGTGTCGAAGCATGGCGTACGGGACATCGTCCGGACCATGGGCGGTGTCCGCGCACGAAGCGAGAGCGGAACGCAACTCACTCACAGTAAACTTGTCGTTGAAGGGTTCTCCGCCTCTGGAGGTAAAGTCCAGCCGGCGGCCTTCCGCGACATCACGACGTGCATTGAATGCTGGCGGAGCAGCATCACGGCTAGAGAATGCGGAAAAAGCGGTCGCTAAGGATTCCGCCACGGACGCGGGGTCCGAGATTGCGGTCCCATTCTCCTGGAGAACGGGAGGGGGGTCCTGCGAGAACTTGCCCCGAATCCTTTTGACTCGCTTCCACACCTCAGCTAAAGGGGTCTTCCCGTTAAGTGAAGACACGTATGCCCGCCAAGAAGAGCGGCGGGCGTGCTTCGAAATATACCGGAACCTAGCCCTAGCCCGACGAAATTCAGCGACAGTGAAATCGTTCGGGCGGCGCTTATAGCGCATGTAGGCATAACGCTTCTGTTTGAGGGCCGTCTCACACTCGGCCGACCACCATGGGAGTGGTCGGCGTGCAAAACGGCCAGACGTCCTAGGAATAGTAGTCAGGCCTACGGCGATGAGGTTGCCGGAGAAGAACTCAACGGCCTCATCTACCGACCTAAACTCCTCGACTGAGATAGAGAATTCAGTCATTTCCTGAAATGCAGGCCACCGCGCCCGCGCCAAGCACCACCGAGGTGGTCTCTCAGGCGGCAGTTGCCCTGAAAATGATATTTGAATGGGAAAGTGATCACTACCATGGAGGTCATCGACCACCCCCCAATCAAAATCAGGCTGTGCATCTGAAGAGCACAAAGATAGGTCAAGGCAAGAAAATGAAGCGGTTCTCGGACAGTGATGCGTAAACTCATCCACGTTTAGGGCACCCATCTCAAGCTCTTCGATCAGATCGGCAAGGACTTGTCCCCTGGGATTTATGGAGTAATCTCCCCAGAGAGGATGCCTGCCGTTCAGATCTCCAAGCAAGAGATAGGGCCTCGGCAACCGTGCCACGACGCGGCGGAAGTCCCCCGCGTCGAAGTCAGCTGACGGTGGAATGTACGCAGAAATGATAGTATACCTCCTATCCAGGTGCAGCTGCACAGCCACTGCCTGAAAGGAGGTATCTAAAGAGAAAGAAAGAACGGAGACATCATGCCGGGTGTAAACCGCGCATCCCACAGCCCGGCCATCCCGCGGTGGTGGGGTCGCAAGACCCTTATACCCCGGGAGGGCAGGCAGCGGGCACGCGCCTAGCATGGTCTCCTGCAAAAAAATAGCTAACGGGGAACGGGACGAGACGAGCCTCCGCAGCTCCTCCCAGTTGGCCCGGAGTCCACGGCAATTCCATTGAAGGAATATGCCCTCCAGGCCTAGCTTGGAGGAGACGCGGGGGCCCTTCTCGAATTGAAGACCCTCACGGGAATGGCCATACGCTTCCTGGGGGCAGAACCCCGGGCGCTGTTGGCCGGACAAAGCGCTGAAGGCGCTGTCGCCTCCGAGGACTTATTGGAGGAGGTTGGGCTCGCCATGCGAGTCTTTTCCTCCCTCCGCCTCGAAACCTTAGGCGGGCGTTGCGGCTTGGGAGGCAGGGGGCCCTCTTTTCGAGGAACCACCGTCTCCGAGCCACTCGCTCCACCTCGGGGCGTGGGCGAAGGGGCCGAAGCTCCTTTGTTGCTGTCCTCCTTTCGGGGAACAGCTTTAGGAACCCCGGAAGATGGCCTAGCGACCATCTTCAGGGGTGTTGCCTCCTGTGAGTCTAACGACTCTGTGGAGGCGCGTGTCCGTTTCGCCTTACGGGAAACGGTCACGCTGGGGGAAGAGGGGGGAGCCCTGGTATTAGCCGGGGCTGGGTGTGAACCCTTTTTGCCGCCAGCTCTACCAGGGGAGCGCCCGGGTGTAGTAGAGCCCGCAGAAGGGCTCCGAATGGGCGCGGAAACAACCGTGCTCGTTGGCCTGGATGGGCCAGGAGCAGAGGGTGCTTTTCTAACTATTGAGGCATATGACGTCCCAGGCAGAGCCGGGCGCGCCAGGACCAAGTCCTTAGCCTCGCGGAATGAGAGTCGATCCTGGGCCTGAATGGCCAGGATTTCTTTCTCAAGGAGATATGCACCACATTGCTTCGAAGAAGCAGGGTGCGGCTCTCCGCAATTGACACACTTGGCCACACACGATTTGGACTTATCGTGTGCGACCTTGGAGCAATTTACACAGACTTCGGGTGACCCCGATTTTGCACGTCTACATGATCGATTCGTGTGGCCGAAGCGGTGACAGTAATAGCACCGCCGCGGCAGTGGCACGAATGCCTTCACGCGGTAGCGGTACCAACCGGCACGCACCGACTCAGGGAGCTTGTCACAGTCGAACGTGACGAAGAGTGTAGGGGTGGGTCTCGAGGCCCCTCCCTGTTTTCTCATCACACGTTCGACCTTGACCGCCCCATGGTCGGCCAGCTCTAGGGTGATGTCTTCTATGGAGTAGTCAACGAGTTCCCTCGCATAAACTACTCCTTTTACAAAGTTCATGGTAGAGTGCGGCGTCACACTCACCGGGGTGCCATGAAGTGTCCGAAGAGCACTTATCTTGGCCGCCTCGGCGGGATTCGCCGCATTCGCCAGAAGGCTCCCGTCCGAGAAACGGGTTACCTTCGGCTCTCTACCAATTGCACTAGCTAATCCTCTCCTCTGATGGATCATGTTGCCCTTGGACAACATGGTGCCATCAGTGGAGCGAATAACGAGGAAGCGTTTGAAGCCAGCGGGCTCGAAAACGCCAGGTAACCTCTGAATGAGGGGCCCCGATGTCATCGAGGCTCCGCCCTGTGCACTCTTGGTGTTAGTCTTAGTCAGGGGCTCCACACACGAGGGGGTAGAGGGGCCGGATGTGCCGATCTTGGCTTGGTCGCCTACCAAAGTGGCAGCAGACCCATCCGTCCCCGCAGCCCCCGCGGATGGAGAGGAGCCCCGAGTCTTTTTCGTCTTTCTTGTCTTTTTCTTCTTTTTAGGAGAGGAGGGCGGGGAATGAACCCGCTTTTCACCCCCGCCGGTAGAAGCCCCCAGGCCAGATGGACCGGCCTCAGCCAGGTCCTTCTCTGAAATGGAGAAGGTCGCGGTGGGCGCAGGGGATTCATCCGGAGGAGATCCCTCCCCTCCTTGTCCTGCCTGAGAATCCACGGCCGTTTGATGAGGACCTTGCATAGGGGCGGATTCGGGTTCGGTGCTTGGCGCCAAGCCCGGATTCCCCCCCATGGAAGGCCCTACCTTCTGAGGCTGGTTTTCCTCAAGGACCATGTCTAACACAGGAGGGGCCTCCAATTGGCCATCCCCTCCCAGGACATCGCAGGTCCCCTTGGCAGCGTCATAAGTCTTTAGTGGGGAGGCACAGGCCTTGACCCCGGCAAGGTTTAATATTTTTGCCAGCAGGTCTTTTGAGGGAAGCGACCGAAGGGGCCTGGCTTCCCTCTCCCCCCTAAGGGGGTTTGCCCTACCGAGCCGCTTTGATGTGGAGCGGCTGGCTAAGGGTGGCCTGCTGGCTTTCTTGGCAGTCCCCTTAGAAAGCATAGGAGGGACTGCCGCTGGAGATAGGGAGGTGCCCGAAAGCACCTCCAGAGAAGGGGGTGAGGGGGAGTCCCCTACACCCGTAGGCGTAGGAGAGGAGTAAGCCTCCTCTCCGGTTAAAGAGGTATGGAGGGTCCCCTGCGCAAGCACAGGGGGGGGACCTCCATCTTTTCTGTGGAGCTGCACGAGGGCGGCTCCGTTGTTGTTATGGGGGGAATTAAGGGGAGATGTTTTTTTTTCATCATTGGGCATGGTGACCCTCTTTGTTTTACGGGACGCAATCGCTCACCACCTCTTGCAGTAGCCCGCACTGCAAGAGGTGCTTACAGGCCCGGCAGAGCCAGGCGCCGCCATTTGGGACCACCCCTCCCGCCTGGTGGCCTGGCAGTCCTTCGGCATGGCGGCTCCACCTTGAACACGGCGTAAAACGGATAGATTTTGAAGACGAGAGGAAAAGGGATGTGAGGAAGGTATGGGTAAGGATGAAACAGGTTGTTAAAAGCCAACCACCCCAGACCGGAGCTCAGGGGTTAGGGGACATTGTCCCCTCCCCCCTCAGCCCCGATCCGGGACGATTGGCTGAGAAGAAGGTCAGCTTCTACCCTGTGAAATTAGAGGCTGACCAGAGAAAGTTGTGAGAGAGGTTGTATGAAAAGCGACGAGGTAGGATAGGAATACAGGCTATCTGAAGGAAGGAAGAGAGGCTAAGCTGGGGCCGGACGGGGCGCTGGATCCCGTCAGCACGGCGGCCAGGATGGCAAATCGCCGCGCCCCTTACGGGGGAATATGAGTTCCAAACCGGATGGACTTTGTGTGGTTTAGGTGTTTGCGTTGAAGCAACTGGCTGAGAAAATAAAGGATGGGAGATGTGAAACGTATGGTAGTTTATGGATTTGGAGAAATTAGTTGGTTAACTGTTGGATGATGTGAAAATTTTAATGTTGGAAGGCATGCGTTCTGGAAAAAAGGTAGCCAGAGTGAGTTGTTTGATAGATATAGAGAAGTGAGGCCAAAGGGCACGTGGTATCACCGTGGTTATCATCGTTATAGATTATTCTATGAGAAGTAAGAGTTGGATGAGGGGCGGAGGTTGTTTAAACTGGTTACAGAATACAAAGGAATACAAATGAAAAAAAGCATGCAACGACAGGCTATTCGATCCTTACGAAGTTACATGCAGACACGTAGCTAAGCTAAGTTTACTAAACTTCGCCACCTTGATCATTGATGTTCTCTATCTGATGGCGGGCGAAAAAATAAAACATTAATTGATTATAAACGTAGTCAGTCTTGGATTTGACGCAAAGTGTTTGTCTAGTCTATATATGTTTAAGTCCATCAACTGTAGTGCAGTGACGTTACATGGGAGACAATTCCATAAGTTGACAATTTGGTTGAAGGTTATTTTTTTAGACTCGGGAGAGTTAAAGAGTTTATCTATAATTTTACAGCCATCTTTCCGTGTGCAATTAGATCGGTCGATTATAAATTACTTGTTACAGTTCATATTATATATGTATTTGTCGATTTTAATTATTTAAATTCATTACTTCTTAGTCTACGCTCCGTTAATGGGAAGAGATTTAATTTCTTAAGATGATCCTCGTATGGCTCGGTTTTTAAACCAAGTATTTATTATTTTTGTAACTCTATGTTGAATCTGTTCTAGCTTGTTTATATCTTTTTGACAGTAAAGGTACCAGGTTTGAACATATTGTTCCATAAGATGCCGGATTAAAGATTTGTAGAGCGTAAATATTATTTCTTTTAATTTGTGCTGAAATAACCTGCCTATAAAGCCAATTATTTTGTTCTCCTTGTTGATAATTCCTGTGCATTGTTGACTGGGATTTAGGTTACTCGATACTGTTACTCATAAATCTGTTTCCTTGTCTATAATTTTCAGTCATATTTCATTCATTGAATAAAATGGGTTGTTTTTTATATTTGATTTACTATGCATTTAACCGTGTTGAAGCACATTTGCCAAGTTTGGGCCCAACGTGATAAACTTGTCTAAATTATATGAGTTCACACCATTGGCGACTTTTGTATCCTCCGCATATTTTGAGATTGTGCATGTCAGACCATCATCAATGTCGTTAATGTAGTTAGAAAGAGGACAGGCCATAAAACTGAACCCTGGGGAACCCCACTCGTTACATCGAGTCATTTAGATGTTTTTCCATTTATAATTACCCTCGGCTTTCTTTTGTTGAACCAATTCTCAATCAATCTTGATATATCACCTTGTATTCTGAGTGATCATATACCTTCGGGAAATCAAGGTATATGATATCGACAACTCTACTCTCATCGTATAGATTAAGGACATCGTGGAAGAAATCTAAAAGGTTTGTAAGGTAGGAATGTTTATTGTGGAAGCCATGCTGGGTATCGCGATAAAAGAGTAAGGTGATGTTGCTTGGGGCTGGATATGGGGTAAGGAGCGATATTTTAGTCCGTGGCGGGGCCCTTGAACAAGAGTAGTGTCTTAAGTATTCGTGGTGTATCTTGAATGATAAGGGTACTTTAACGCCACTGATATGTAACACCGATTTTATCGGGCTATTTCGGCTACTATTTTTAAGCGGAAAATCGTCAATATGATTTGAATTGAGGACGGTGATGAAATTACTCCCCATTAAGTAGGCGACAAAGTGTATCAATTAACGATTGTCTTTTGAACTTTATTTATAAACCGTATATGATGAATTAAAAATGAAATAATTATGCGTGAAGAAGAAATGACAAGACGTTAATTTACACTGTCTCGAATTATACGTGAATATAAAATAGCAAATTAATTTACGTTTGCATTGCCCCGAATTAATTGTATTGAGATTAAATCCACTTTTTTATTAATTGGATTAACTGACTTTGATTGATCTACGCCCAAAGTAGTACGTTATGGATGAGAACACGAGTAGTTCGCTTTCCGAAAAGTGTGGAGAGAAGCCTACTTGGAGAGTGGTTGGGAGACGCGGGAGTTACTGCAAATCTTTCTCTTGTCAAGGAGATTTTAGAGACTACCCTCTCGTTGAAGAGCTGTCGTGAGATTGCTGAGTTCAGGAACTAGCGGGGTTACTTTGGCCTAAGAACCAGGAGACGGTTTGTAAGGTGAGCAGTGCCAACGGATTGGGACTCGCAAATAGGACTACAAAAATGAGCCCCAAAATCCTTGATGTTCTGAGTAACCTCAAACCATGGAGGAACGAACTTAGCACAATAGCCGGAAAATAGCGGTGCCCCACGTAGGGAAAGGTGCGGCGAAGCTGAGGTCGTCTGAAAGTGCCTGGCCTCATCCGAGAACTGTTGAGGACGTATGGGAGAGAGAGAGAGAGAGAGAGAGAGAGTGAGAGAGAGAGAGAGAGAGAGAGAGAGAGAGAGAGAGAGATATAGAGGAGAGAGAGAGAGAGAGAGAGAGAGAGAGAGAGAGAGAGAGAGAGAGAGAGAGAGAGAGAGAGAGAGAGAGAGAGAGAGAGAGAGAGAGAGAGAGAGAGAGAGAGAGAGAGAGAGAGAGAGAGAGAGAGAGAGAGAGAGAGAGAGAGAGAGAGAGAGAGAGAGAGAACGAGTCGTTCTTTGCAAGGCTTTTTATGAGAAAGTTCAGCAACTTGTCTTTGCTGCCAGGTTTGTAAAACCACAAAAGAACAAGACTTAGCGAGTCGGTACTTCTTTATGTGCTTCTGAGGGCGATTCTGCCATGTGGTATTCGCTGTCAACCCTTTTTGTATCTCTTTAGTTGAGTGAATATGAAACGACTTCCAACGAGTGGAACGGGCTCTTTGATCAGTGATATAGGACAGACTCCATGCGATATGTTGGAAAATGGAGACACAGGCTTTTATGACCTGGTTTTTACTTTCCAGGCGCATCGGTGCTTCAATGGGAAAGGTTTTTATAGAATTTCCGCCTGGATCTGTGCGTGTATTTTCTTCTATATGCTCGCTGCATCGTAGAGGGTTGGGTTATGTGTGCGCATGTGGAATGTGCTCCCCACAAATGTAACTCTCATAAAAAAAATCCCAAAGAAAAGATTTAATTTACTTGTGATCAGAGACTTTGCAAGCGCCTTGGCTGCAATTTCGAATGAGCTGTCGAAGTCCAGTAAAATTTGTTTCTCCAAATCTGAAGATAAAAGGAATGTAACACACTTCCTGCAGTTGTAAATTAGAGTAGCGTACCAGAGCCCCTAACGTTGCAGTTGGGTCTTTCTTGAATGTTGTTGAAAGATCGTTTTTGAGTTTTCAAGGGCGCGAGGTTGACGGCGAGCGTCGCGAGATACAGTAGTGTGCAAATTAGTTCGACACTACTAAATTTTTGAACTATTTCATAATATGTCTTAATTTTTGGCAACACTAATGAAGTTTTATTTGTTTTGCCGTGCAGAATAGTGTACTGGTAACATCTGACAACTGTTTTGTTGTGCCCTAACTACACTAAGCCAGACAGTGCTACACCAGAGCTTGTCGTGGATGATTATTGCTGGCAACGTGCTTCGTGGTGTACTTGGTTCTGCAGGAATATTCACCTTACAATCATTATTAGACTATAAATTTATCATGGATATCGCACCCAAGAAGCGTGCAAGTATTTCTTAGAAAACATCCTGGTTTTAGCATCAGATGGATTTCTGAGGAAATAAAGGTAGCAAAGTTAACTGTTAGCGACATTGTGAAAAGAGCTGAAGACACTGGTGGACATTCAACATTGCGATAAGGAAAATCTGGAAGAAAACGAAAGACAACACTTCACGATGACAAAGCTCTCATCAGAAATAGTGAGTGTGAAGGATCCCGAGAAAACCAGTAAAGACTTCCAGAGAGATTTGTCTTTAGTTGGTATAAATGTTTCTTTTTCAACCGTCCGGCGAAGGCTCATTGAAGTTGGCAGAGATGCTAGAAAACCGGTACGTAAACAGTTATTGACTTCTGCTATGAAGACAAAACGTCTTCGCTGGGCACGCAATTATGTTAGATGGAAGGCAGCTGACGGGAAGAAAGCGTTGTTTTCAGACGAATCGCATTTTGAAGTACATGGGCATAGGTCAGTGGTAGTAAGACGAAGCAAAGATGAATCACTTCAACTAGGATACATTCAACAGGCGCCAAAATACCCACCTAAGAAGATGTATTGTTTTTTTTTAGCCCTAAAGGCCAAGGGCGGCTTGTTTCTATTGAAGAAACGATAAACAGTGTTAAATACAAGGCAATCTTGCAGTCTCACTTGCTTCCCACGATGCAGAAAGACTTTCCTGATGGAGGCGGCATTTTCCAGCAGGATCTGCCTCTGTACCATACTTCCCAAATAATGCGGACGTTCTTCGAAAAAAGTGGACTTACCGTTATAGATTAGCCTGGGAATTCTCCTGAACTAAACCCCATCGAAACCTATGGGCTATAATTAAACATAGAATCGAGAAAACCGACTGTTCGACGATGCAGAAGATGATTTGTGCTGTTATCAATGCTTGGTACCATAACGAAGAACTGGCATAAATGTGTTCAAATTGGGTTGAATCTATGCCAGAGGGAGTGAAACAGGTTCTAAAAGCAAAGGACGGTCATATTTTATATTAAATGTACCATTTATCTTACCATTGACGTATTCTTTTCAAATATAAACAACTATTATCAAATAATTGTATTATTTCACCACTGTCCGAACTAATTTGCACACTACTGTAGTTTCGAATAGTGAGTAGTGAAATCACCTGAAAGGAAGTGAACGTACGATGAACATTCGAGTGCGCTTTGAGTGATTGCGAGTTTTGCTTGATAGTGCCTGCTTTTAAAAAGAAAGTGCCCTGATGAGAAAAAGTGCATCGGCCTATGAATGAAAACCGATGATGCGGCTAGTCCTCGATAAGGCGGAAGCGTGGGGGATCTCTGAGTAGGTTTACATCCGGATGAATATGATTGTAGAGAGAGTGACGTTCGAGCAGCGAACGTGATGCATGGCGACAAGCTTTTCCGTTCAAATGTAGGATGCCTGAAAGTGGAGTGGTAGAAACTCATGTACACGGAGAGTGGACGGAGGCGAGAAGGCCTTCATTAGTCACACGGGAGTAGGCGGTTGAGACGCGAAAGGATAGCCAGGACTCGCGCCAGAAATGGGCAAGTCGGCGCATAGAAAACGACAGTTTACCTGACACCTATTTTAAACGGGCAACGGTTGGTAATTATGAACGAGTAATCAGCCATTATTTACTACAAACCACCTAATGGAGAGTATTGGCTTTTTAAATCTCTCAACTGAGTAATGAAACTTTCTGACATCATTTTATAGCGGCACTGACATCAATTATAGAGTGATAGACACCAGTTTTATAGTGACAGGTACCATTTTATTGAGCCATTTTTGACACCAATATTATAGTGGTAATTGCCATGATGATATTAATTGAGGATGATGATGAATTTACTCTCTGATCGAGTGAGTGTTAAGGTGTAGCAATAAACGATTGATTTTTTCTACTTTATTTATAGCATTGTATATTATAAATTAACGAGAAATAATTACATGCGAATAGGAATTGGCAAGAGGTTAATTTACATTACCATGACTTAAATGTGAATAGAAAACGACAAATTAATTAACAATTCAATTGCCTCGAATTAATTACGCTGAGATTTGACTTTACTTTTTATTAATTGGATTAACCGACTTTAATTGATCTACCGGGTTTTGCAAGTGCTCTGTTACACTCTGTTTTTTTTTTTTATCTTCCCAGAGGTTTACATGTATCATAGACAAATTCATGTCAAAGAAACTTAAAGTTTTACTTTTCCAGCGCGTGTCATTACAACGTCTCTTCCATTATGTAGGTCGAGATGAAAGTCAAAGCATCGAGATCTCTGCGCTCTCCTGCGCGGGAGCCACAAAACGTTCGATATCGAAAAGTGGCTCAACGCCAGGCGGATAACCGTCCACAGAATCGCGAAGAGGTTCAAGAAAGGGAAAGAGACCTCAAAGATTGACTCCATTCAGGCTGACCTCGAGTTGCTAACCGTTTGGATATGAGAAATTCGTAAGTGCTCCGAAGCTCAAATGACTGCGGAACGAAGAAGAAGAACAGTCTCGGTGGCCACGGTGCCCTGGGCCATCAAGGCGGAGGGCGGCAAGAGCTGGAGGTGCGTGGAAAGAAAGGTCTCTGCTCACCGACCCTATGCGAGAACAACGTCAGGAGCGCTGCCGTCGCTTTCTCAACCATAGTCAATCTCCCTGCGTTCTTCTTCGACACGGTTGCTCGTATTCGAACCGGTATTCCTTCTGCCGCAGAAGCTCAAGATGTGCTACTCTCTCCTCCACCCCTACACCCTAATTTCTCTTTCTCGAGTCGATGTCTCCCGAGGAAGTAAACTTCTCTCATCCCCTCAGGGAAGATGCTTTCATTACCACCACCTTAAATTTCAGTATCCCCCCCCTTCCACCTTACTGTTTGTTCCTCGTAATCGTCTGCGCTGCGTGGATAATGGCGCTTTCTTGATTTTCGCTCCGAGGACGTGGAATGACCTGCCCGTTGTTATACGCTCCTCCCCTTCCCTTGGTGGCTCCCAAGCGGGCCTTGAATACCCACCTTTTTTCATTTTAAGCATTAGACGGGCGCTTTGTAAAAGTCCGTGACCTTGAAGAGCACCGGAAAAAATGCTCATTATTATTATTACTCTTTTTGACATAAGTAATTTTTCGTTCGCTATTCTTGACATAGTAAAATTGGGTGGCAACACGTTCCAGACTGTCGTTCTTCATCTTCTTGCAGGAGATGGGGGACACTACCAGTTGGGCTGAAAAAATTGAACCGGTCCAAATATGCAAAAAGCCCGGATTGGTTTGCTTAGAAATGCCAAATCAAGACTTGCTTTATGAACAAACACAACCTCCAAAAGAACTGGATTTGTTGTTTTTTTACAAAATTGAAACTTCAATTAAGGCATTGGATTCATCCTATGTATTGACTGAGTGAGAAAATTGGAATAACAGAGAGTAGAACTTTCGGAGGTCAGGTGGTTAGGTAAGGTTGGATTAGGTTGAGTTAGGTTAGGTTAGGTTAGGATACCTTAAAAACATTTGTGAGGATACTGAGCTTAACCCAAAGCTTTGGGAAGATGATGTTAAATTGCAAAAACTTTGGGAAAAGGGGTTAAAATGGTTAAATTAAGGGTGGGAGATGATGTTAGCCGAACCTATTCTTTCAACAATAAAATGAACAGTGCATAATTTTAACTTTTTCCTTTCGCTATTCTTGATATGTGTAATGATTATTAATTTACATACACAATTCCAAAATACAACACGTTACACATTATACAAATGTTTCCAAAATTCGCTTCATTCGACGCTCTCTTCTTATTGACGGCAGAATTTTAAAGAACGGAATAACTAACAATTTTTCTTGAGAGTTAAAGGTCAAGCCCAGTTTGGGCTTTACACAAACGCCTTTCACCTTTAATAAATCGCACTATAGATAAAAGCTATAAATCTTACTACTTTAGGATGATCACCGTTACTTCTCTACTCTCTCGTGAATTCAAGCTATTTCTTCTCAAATTCTATTAAGACTACAAATTGGAAGCAATGGAAGATTGGGATCTGCAAGTATGGCATTTCTTAAACCTGCTTCATTAGTCCCTTATAATCAGTTTCCCTTTGAATACCCTTTGAATAAGGTATTTGAGGCTGTATCTTAAAAACTATTTAAACTGATCTTTAATAAAAACAGGTCAAATCCACACTCGTTTTCTTTAAAGCAAATTATCTTAAGACTAAATTTATTTTCATTCTTGCTTTCTAGTCTTCCAAATGTTGTAGATTGTGATATAAAACCACGTCACTTTCATAAATATGACAGTGAGGAAGTATTTCTCGCTCCAATTCCCTTATTAGATTTTTATTAAATGACCTAAAAGAAACAAAGCAGTATATATTGTACTGGTTGAAAGAGGTTTGCCAGCTTAGTTTATTAGGGTGCGGTTGCAAATTGGTTTTCATGCAAGTAGTGAGTTGGGTTATTAGATATTTGTCTGATAGCATTTTCTGATTGCCAGAACATGATTGTTTGGCAGAATTACGGAACAATCTTAGTGAGAAACTGTAGAAGCAATGGTGATAAAAGGTTTATGTAGTTGTTTGGCAGTAGTTGTGAAACATATTGTGAGGGAGGATATCTAGGTATTCAATAGGTAACTAGAAAAAATAGATATTTCCTCATGTATAGGAGATAAGTGAGATTTTGTTTTGGCCATAAGTTGAGTAGAGTTAAGGGATACACTTAAAAGAGATGAAGAGGATTCATTGGAAGATTAAGCTTGGCGTTTGTATAGGTAAATTTTGGGTCTTAGTTACTTGGAAAGTACCTTGAGTTGCGTGAACTTAGGTATCTAGAGTGCGTACTTAGACTGTCATGGTTGTTTCGATTTCTCATTTTTGGATTGTTTTTGTTTTTTATATTAGTCTATATTACGACTATAAGCCCCACTTGAGGGCCTGTGGTTATAAACGCTTTAATTTTATTAAGCCTTATTAAAAATACGTAATCCTAAGCCTTTCCGTCGACTAGCCTCCATTGATATTCCCTCCCTATCTAATGACGTGGCCTCCAAACATACTCTCATTGATGCTTCTGCCTCTCCTGACCAGATTCTCTCTTCTTTGGAGCAACCCCTTCTCACTTGTCTTGATGCCCACTCTTCCCTTGTCACCCCTTCGAACTCCCGTTGTCACCGTGCCCCTTGTTACTCTATGGAACTCCTCCGTGCTAGGCAGTCCATGCATCCCCATGAAAGAGTCCTTAGAAAGTCTCGCACCCGTGGGCAAGACACGACCCCTCTCTCGCTGGCGTTCCGACTTGCTACAGCTTCCTACGTGGCGAAATTAAAATCTGCTCGTGAAGCCTACTCACGTAATCTGCTTACTCATCATAGGAATGATCCCTGTACCGTCTTCTAACTGCTCTCCCGTCTTACTTCCCCAGCCCAGGTCTCCCCACCCATTAGCCCTGCTACTCTCTCGAATTTCTTCACAGATAAGGTCACTAACCTCCCGGAAGGATGTTTTTCAAAATGCCACCCGGGAAGTATATGCACCGACTACATCCTTAAAGTAGAGGTCCGAGAGGCAGTGGCATACTGCAATGAACTCAAGGATCTCTTCACAACCTCTGAAGAAAAATCTAGGGCGCTAGAAAGTAAAATACAGACCCTAGAAACGCAGCACGCGCTTCAGATTCGGCGTCTCGAGGGGAGAATCCTAGAGCTAGCCTCTAAACTAGAGGCCCAGTCAGCTCAAGCTCGAGACGAAAGTCCCACTGACTTGGGTGGTTCCGCCGATGTGACTCCACCTCAAGGAGCTGAAACTGCATCTGCAGTCCCACTTAAGCCATGCGGAGAAGCCAATAAGAAAAAGAAAAAGAAGAAAAAGAAGAAAAACGACCTTAATGCAGCTCACCCCAGTGTAGAGGATTCAAGCGTTACTGGTGTCCAAGAGAAAGTGGAAAGAGAAGAAGAGAAAAGAGAAACAGAAGAAAAGACGAATGAAGATCGAAAAAAAGGGAAGAAGGAGAAGAAAAAGAAGAAAAACAAGGGAAATACAGAGACGAAATAGAAAAGAGATAAGTCTATGGCAAAAGAAAAGAGTGCAGTCAAATGTGCGAAGGTCAACCTTATTGGGGACTCTCAAGCACAAGCCCTGCAACCCCTGCCTGCAGCACGCATTCGCACGAGTGTGAAGGTAACTTGCCTACCAGGAAGGGAAACCAGCAGATCAGAGTAGAGGCGGAGAAATCTCAGATTTCTGAGAACTCAGTCGTTGCCCTAATGGTAAGTGGCAACGACCTCTACCTGAGAGGAGGAAAGATAGACCCCACAGAAAGGATTCTCAACACAGTCATGGGTGTTGTGGACGACTGTGGGCTAAAAACACGCAGACGTGTAGTGGTCGGGATGCTCCAGAAAAGAAGTCCAGCCCGGACCGCTCACTCGAGGAACGTCTCCCTTAATCGAGACCTCGGAGATTTGTGTACGGCGGAGGGGGTCTTTTTTGTGGACCCTTACCGCACCTTCTATGGTAGAAATGATCTCTACCAAAGGGATGGAGTACATCTATCATTTAAAGGAAAGGCCGTACTCTGCAACATGATACAAGATGTCGTGGAACGGACCCAAAGTAGTGTCAGGCCTAGAGTGAAGGCGGACGTACGCCAGTACGCCCGTGTGACTCCTGGAACGACCTTCTCGGAGGTCGCAAAGAGGAATGGCACCGCTCCAGCAATCAAGCCGGGACTCCCTGAAAGTTCTTCTGTTCAATGTCGGATCAATCAGGAACAAGTTTCTTGAGCTCCGTGGCCTCGTAGCAACAGAAGAACCTGACATGGTAGCCATAATGGAGTCGTGGATAAAAAACTCAAGCCGAGATTTTGAAGGTGAAATCACAATTTTTGGTTACCAGCTCTTCCTGAAAGATAGGCCGGACAGAGAAGGTGGCGGTGTGATGTTGTATGTCATAGATACTCTCAACTCGACGGATTGCAACATCATATCCGACCATGAACTACTAGGTGTTGACCTAAAGATAGGTCCTGCCAAATACAGGACCCTGGTGCTTTATAGAACTCCTTCCCAACTCGTTGAAAAGGACAGGAATCTGTACCAGCTACTAGGAGAACTTGTCGAAGACAGAGTGTGCATCGTCATGGGGGATTTCAACACACAAGTTGTCTGGGAAATCAGAGAACCCTGTGGCGAGAACGCACTACTCCTGGAGTTCGCGAACAACGAGTTCCTGACTCAATGGGTGAGAGAGCCAACGAGAGGAGACAATATCTTCGACTTGGTTTTCACCTCTGAGGATGACATCGTTGAAGACCTCTCTGTTGGCGAAGAGCTCGGTGGCAGTGACCACCGACTAATTAGATTTGTAGTCAAAGTCCCGAAGGCAGGGCCTGCAACTAGTAAATCGAGGAAACTCGATTTGAGAAGAGCAGACTTTGCAGGTCTTCGTGCTGGACTGATTGACGCGAGGCTAGAAGTGTGCGATGCTGTTGAAGACTCGTGGAATAGTTTCAAAACCACATTCATAAGTCTTCAATCGCGTTTCATCCCTCTGAAATGCCCCCGTCGGTCTTCTGTTCAACCAAAGTGGTTTAATCGAGGAATCGGCCAACTGCTTAGGGAGAAGAGAACTGTGTACCGACAATCGAAGATCTCGGGTGACTTTGACGAATACCGGAGGCTAGACAGGAGAGTGAAGTCCAGCATAAGGGTGGCTAAGCGGTCTGAGGAACTCCGAGTAGCGAGACTCTGTAAAGAGAATCCCAAGGAGTTCTTTGGATATGTAAACAGCCGTAAACCAATCCGTCGAACGATTGGCCCTTTGAGGAATGAGGAGGGGACATTAAAGCATTCAGATGCAGAAAATGCTAACCTCCTCAACGACTACTTCTCTTCAGTGTTTACTGAAGAGTGTGGTTCCATCCCTCAGCCAACGGATTCCTACTCGGGGGAAAAGCTGGAGGACAAGACTTCACCGAAGGAGAAATCAAAAAGAAGATCACTAACCTAATGACGAATAAGTCACCTGGCCCGGATGGGTTTCTACCTAAAGTGTTGAAAGGAGTGCGCGATCAAGTGTCACGACACCTGAGCGCAATCTTCAAAATGTAAATCCGGACCGAATGCGTTCCTAGAGACTGGCGTGAGGCGGAGGTGACTCCTATCTTAAAGAAAGGAGACCGTAGCCAACCGTCGAACTACCGACCTATCAGTCTGACTTTGATAGTCGGTAAACTCATGGAAAGCATGATGGTAGACAAAATGACTTCGCATTTAGAGTCAAACCTGCTACTGAGGAGTTCCCAGCACGGCTCTTGAAGGCAACGGTCATGCCTGACGAACCTTGTTGAATTCTTCCTCTTCGTCTTCAGTGAGGATGATCGGGACAAGGCGGTGGATGTGGTGTACTTAGACTTTCAGAAAGCCTTTGATAAGGTACCACACCGCCACCTTCTCCGGAAAGTGCGAGCACTGGGCATAGACGGAAAAGTAGCCGGCTGGATCGAGAACTGGCTAAGTTGCAGACGGCAATGGGTGGTGGTGAATGGACAGGCTCCTGAGTAGGTGCCCGTTACTAGCGGGGTGCCTCAAGGTTCTGTCCTGGGACCACTAATATTCATCATCTACGTCAACGACATGGACGGGGACATGGTTGCCAAGATTTCCAAATTTTCCGACAATACCAAGCTTGGTATGAACGTTGCAAAGGATGGAAATACTGCAAGCCTGCAGGAAGATCTTTCGGAAGATTGGGGAGTGGTCTGATACGTGGCTAATGCCTTTCAACGTAAACAAATGCAAAGTGATGCATATCGGCCACCGAAATCCACAATCACCCTATATCCTTAAGGGCACTGCTCTTGAATCCACCAACACTGAGAAGAACTTGGGTGTAACTATCACGAGTGACCTCAAGTTCTCGAAACAGTGTATTGAGGTGGGGAAGAAAGCCCAAAGGATGTTAGGCTATATAAAGCGACAGTTTGGATATCGGAACAAGAAGATAGTACTGTGTCTGTACAACTCCCTCGTCCGACCGCACCTGGAGTATGCCGTACAATTTTGGAGTCCTTCATTCCGAAAATACATCGTGAGATTGGAAAGCGTGCAAGCCAGGGCAACCAAACTGATTCCCTCTATCAGAAATAAAAGTTATGAGGATAGACTAAGGGAATTAGATATTTTCTCACTGGAGACCCGGAGACAACGTGGTCAGCTTATCGAAGTATTTAAAATACTTCGAGGCTTCGACAGACTGGACTACGGGATATTTTCCAGCTCAGCGAGGGGAGAACAAGAAATTACGGCTTTAAACTTGAACTGAAGCGATACCACCGTGATCTGTGCGGGAAATTCTTCACTTACAGTATCTGCGGTAGTTGGAACGCACTTCCGAAGAAAGTTGTCAACAGTGAATCTGTTGACCAGTTCAATTTAGGACTAGATAAAGTCTTGCGAAATCGCCGTTAAGATCCTCGCGAGTGATCTTCGAGGTTGCCAACGGAAATCTTCGAAGATTGCGCCAAAAGTACCCTCATGGAAAGGACCGTAAGGTCTTCTAGGGTACTTATTTTCCTTTTAGCGCCTTGTAGCCTTCTGTCACGGCTCCTGCCATTGTCCCTGACTTCTTGCCTCAGCCGCTTATCGTTTTCCCCGCTGAGACCGCGTTGGAGCTTACAGCTCTGCTCTCGCGTTCTAAGAAATCAGGCTCCCCAAAGGACATTTTTCCGCCAAAACTGTTATGTAAAATTCTGCCTGCTATCGTTCCAACGCTTCTTCACCTGGTTACCACTTCACTTGCAACTGGTCTTGTTTCCTCTTCCTTGAAACATGCCCACATCCGTCCGATTCTTAAAAAGCCTCAACTGAACCCCACTGACCCTTCCAATTATCGCCCGATTTTGCAACTTCCTTTCCTCTCTAAGGTTTTGGAGAGAGTGGTTGCTTCACGCATCAACAGTCACATAATGGCCTGTAACATTGATGAAACCTATCAATCTGGTTTCAAGTCAGGTCACTCCACACAAACCGCCCTTCTCAATGTGTCCTATTGCTTACGAAGAGCCGCGGACAGGGGTTGTGCCTCCATCATCGTTCAACTCAACCTCTCCTCTGCCTTCGATACTATTGACCATACCGTCCTACTTGATCTTCTCTACTCTTTCCTCGGCATATCAGGCAGCGTCCTTGACTGGTTCCGCTCCAACCTCTCGTCTCGTACCTAATCCGTTGTGATTGACGACGTTTTATCCGACTCTACCCTCATTCGCTTTGGAGTGCCGCAAGGCTCTGTCCTTGGTACTCTACTATTTCCTATCTACATTCTCCCTCTTAGTTCCCTTCTCCGTAATCTCGATCTATCCTTTCACCTCTATGCTGATGACACTCAAATTTTCATTTCTTTATCCCCCACGTCTCTTGCCTACTCTATCGCTGACCTCCTGGCTGCCTACTCCTCCATTTCTGGCTGGCTCTATACCAACTTCCTCAGGCTTAATCATTCCAAAACTGAGGTCCTCCTCGTCGGCACCCCTGCTCTTGTCAAAAAATCTAAATCTCTCTTTGCCTCGCTTACTCTGGGCGGTAATACTATCATTTTCTCTGACTGCGTTAGGAATCTGAGGGTTGTTTTAGATGAGCATCTCTCCTTTAAGCCTCATATCCGCAATGTCAGCAAATCCTCTCTATGTTTCCTTCGTAACTTCTCTCGCATTCGCTCTCACTTTGATCGCCAAAGTCTTGAGACTGCTGTTCATGCCTTCATCACATCACGCCTTGACTACTGTAACTCTCTGCTCGTGAATATGTAATCCTCCTCTCTCCGCCCCCTTAAACTTATACAGAACTATGCCGCCGGCTTCTCCTCCGTCGCCCTCGCTTCTCTCCCTCGAAACCCTTGCTGCATGAACTGTACTGGCTTCCTGTCAGATCCTGTACTCACTTCAAGATACTTCTCTTCACATTTAAGGCCCTAAACAACAAGGCCCCATCTTACCTCTCTTCTGCCCTCTCGCCATGCCATGTTCCTCGGGCCCTTCGGTCATCACATGCACCTCTTTTGAATATTCCTCGTTCATCCCTCTGCTCAATGGGGGACTGCTCCTTCTCAATCTGCGCCCCTAAGTTGTGGAATGCTCTTCCTGCTGAAATCAGGTCTTCTCCCTCTCTTACCACATTTAAGCGTCTCCTGAAAACGCATCTTTTCAGTATTGCCTTCTTCCCCCTCTTGAATTTCCATTTAATTTCCATTCTCATCTCAGCACAACGTGCGCTCTGGGAAGGCCTCAGGCCTTGAAGAGCGCATTACAAAAGACTTATTGTTATTATATATATATATATATATATATATATATATATATATATATATATATATATATATATATATATATATATATATACCAGGCAATGACTTCGCCACTCTCCCCTACTGATGGAGCTTGCGCTTCGCAACAAAGAATAAAATTTAAAATCTAAAGAAAATCAGCCATGGTTAAATTTTTATAAATTTTCTGAACTTCGCCAATTATAATAATTTTAAAAAAGAACTCTAAACTAAATTTCCCCCATTTCAAAAAATCACGTTGCTAAAATATAGTTATAGAAGATATATAAAAATAAATTTTCTGAACTTCACCATTTTGTTTTTTGATATTATAAAAGAATTATTTAAAATATCTTTGATAAAAAATACATAACTCATAACCAAACTAAGATGAAATTATTATTCAAATACTCAAAAAAAATCCCCATCTTAAATTTTTGAGTTAGAGAAGATTATATATATATATATATATATATATATATATATATATATATATATATATATATATAAGTGAAAGAACTCAATAGCGAGTAATGGTATATGATAGTGAAACCACTGTATAATATCATATAATTAATTTACGAGATTAGTTTCGGTATGAAGTTTACCATACTACCTTCTTCAGTCATATAATGATGATGGAATGGACAACACAAGCTGCTAAATATCTCAAAATCCCAACAATAGAAAAAAAACGGAGAGAAAGGGTCATCAATCAAGGGGTGTGATTCTAAGATCATTAACTAAACTGTTTACGATCAAGTTCCGGGAATAGGAACCACACCCCTTGATTGATGACCTTTTTCTCCGGGTTTTTTTTTCTATTGTTGGAATTTCGAGATATTTAGCAACTTGTGTTGTCCATTCCATCATCATTATATGACTGAAGAAGGTAGTATGGTAAACTTCATACCGAAACTAATCTCGTAAATAGATTATAGGCTCCTATACAGTGGTTTCACTATCATATATATATATATATATATATATATATATATATATATATATATATATATATATATATATATATATATATATATATATATATATATAATTCACATGTGAAAATAGTCCGAAGAGAGGAATTAATTTTTTAGGCGTGCATATTATACCAGATAAACATAAATTCAATACTTCAATTAATATAAAAACAAAAGTGAAGGCAACTATTTAAAGTATAACACTATATGCCCTGGTCGCTATAAAATTGACGTTATCGAACCGCTTCTTCATGGAAGGTTCTTAATTTCTTCAGACTGGCAAATGTTTGATAAATAAGTTAAAATGATCAAACAAATGTTACTCAGTAATGATTTCTCCCAATAAATTATAGACTAAATTATTAATCAATTTATAATAATAAAAGAAACGCAATAAATTACACCGAAAAAGAGAAATTAACAATATACTACTACAACCAAATGACAGACAGAGACAAACCACTAAAAAATATAGGTAAAAACATTAAAGGAAAAAATGCTAAAATAAAAATTAACCTTAATATCTTCTACACAAATCGAAAAACAAGAGGATCAGCTTCGCCACTCTCCTTACTGGAGGATCTTGCGCTTCGCAGGCAGACCTTCTGCCCGTGGCCTACAGCCTATCCGTCTTTAGCAGCGGCCTTTTCGTCTATTTTTTTATAAAAGGTTTCCAGTACATATCTCCTAATAATTTACTCTTGGTCTATTTATCCACATCGCTGTTTATTTTCTAGGCCTAAAGGGCAGAGAAATCTTCCTTTGGAATTCTTTTTAAATGCGAAAAAAAAACAATCATCAGAATTCTCTTTTTCCTCCATCTAAATTTGCTCTAATAATTTTATTTTGCTTTATTCGTTTTTAGTGGCCAGTAACTATTGCTAGGGAATAGACGGTTTACTCTTCGCTCCCCGCTCCTGAATACATTCAGGAGCGAAACTAGGGTAGGTCTCGCAAGCGTTTCAAGGACTGTGGGAAGGCGAACACAGCTCTCACTGGAATCGCTGTAAAATAACTGAAGGAATCTGCGCAGGACAGAATCTACTCCTGTGCTCTGATAAAGAAGGACCAAAACCACTTTTAAGAGGAGCGACGTTCATATGTCACTGATGCCCGAGAGAGAAGGAAGGCCGCAGCAGCCGTACCAGCAGAGCCTTAGAACAACGGCCACATCCCGGACAACCATCTCAGCTGATGGGCAAAATCATATGAGGGGGCACCACAACTCTAAATTGTGGTGTTGAGCAATGCCAGCTTTACTAAATAAAGTCTGGAGCAGAGTAAATGTGACAGAGGTGGGTGACACAATTAATAACAACTTAAAATATTCCTAGGTCATAACAGAACTAAGAGAAAAAATATCCATTATAGTTCAAACCCTCTAAAAAATCCCGTTCTTAAAATATAGTGTCATGGAGGAAAAGGATCCAGTTCTAACAAGAAAATTATTGCCCGCTCCTATCTATATCTGAAACAGACCATTTGATATACGAATTCACCTGCCATAACAACGGATGTAAAGCCATTGAAACATCCTACATTGGCTTAACCACAAATAGGCTTTTGATAAAGTAAGGCATGATGAACTGATGAGGATTCTGGTAAGGATGGACATCGATAGGAGAGAAATGAGAGTAATAAGAAATTTATATTGGAAACAGAAAGCTGCAGTTAGAGTGCAGATAAAGAAAACAGAGTATCAGACCATAAAGAGAGGAGTACGTCAGGGATGTGTTATGTCTCCTGATCTGTTTAACCTATTTGGAGAGATGATATTAACGGAGCTTCAAGGGCTTGAAGGACTCAAGATAGGAGGTTATAATATCAACCATATTAGGTAAGAACATGACGCTGTTTTGCTGGCGCACTCTATAGAGAAGTTGCAACATATGTTGGATATGACGGTGAGGGCGAGCAAGGAGAAAGGGTTAAAGGTCATAATGTACAAGACCAAAGTGTTCGTGGCATCTAAGGCGAATACACCGAAAGTAAGAATAGAGGCAAGAGGAAGAAGAATAGAGCAGGTGGAAAATTTTTCGTATTTAGGGAGTGTGATAACAGAACACTGCCGATGTGAAAAGGAAATTAGAACGAGAATTGGCATTGCAAAGAGTGAATTTACAAGAATGAAGGCATATTTTACAAATAGAAAGTTGTCTACGAGAATTAGAAAGCCAGCAACAAAAACTTTTATGTGGTAAACATTATTGTATGGATGTGAGACTTGGGTGGTGAGGAGGAAGATGCAAGAAAAGTTGAAAGCAGCTGAAATGTGGTTATGGAGGGGAATTCTGAAGATACCATGGACAGCAAGATGAACTAATGTGGACATGCTAAGGCAGGTGAGAGTGGAGAAGAAAATGGTGACAATAATAAGAGAAGACAAATGAGATTTATCGGACATGTGATGAAGAGGAATGAGATGGAGGCTGTGGTGTTGACTGGAATGCTGAAGGGAGGAAAAGCAAGAAAGAGGACGACAGAGAGAAATTTATGGACGGTGTAACGAGAGTGGCAGGAGGACATCTTAAGCCTGCAGAGTTGTTGCAGCTAACAAGAGACAGGATCAGGTGTGGGCGCTCCATAGTTGCCGAAGTCTAGTTGGATTTGGCACATTATTGATAAACTCAACTCCATTCCTTACTCTAATAACTTCTCTCTTGTTAGTTTCGATGTACGAGTACGATGGGCGGTCAATAAGTTTTGCAATTCGGATATAAGGAAACGAGATATGAGGAAAAGTGTTTTATAATGTTTCAATATAACTACCCTTGACTTCAATGCACTTGCGCCACTTGTCCCTGAGGCTTCGAATTCCCGAAAACCAGAAATCTCCCGACTGCTGTTAAATCCACTCATGGACGGCGAGCTAGACATCTTCATCGTCCCCAAACCGGCGTCCACGCAGTGCAGCCTTGAGCTGGCGGAATAAAAAGTAGTCGCTAGGGGCCAGATCTAGACTGTAGGGGGGATGGTTGAGCCCCTCGAACCCGCACTCGCGCAAGGCAGCTTGTGCAACTCTGGCCTTGTGGACAGGGGCATTGTCGTGGAGGAGCAGGACACCGCGTGTCAACTTGCCGCGCCGCTTCTGACGGATGCACTTCTTCAACCCAGCCAGTTCCTCGGCGTAATATTGGCCTGTGATGGTCCTTCCACGAGGCGCATAGTCCACCATAAACACGCCCTCAGAATCCCAGAAGATGGTGGCCATGATCTTACCGGCTGAGGGGTGGGTCCGGAACTTGATGGGGGTCGGAGAGCTCCTGTGCTTCTAGGCCATGCTTTCGAGCTTGGTCTCGGGATCCCAAGTTTCATCACCTGTCACTATGCGTGCCTCGAATCCCGCCGAGTCTTAGTTGTATAGGAGCAGCAGCTCCTCCGAACTTTGACGACGTTGAAGTCGATCATGAGCGTGAGGTTTCGTGAGGTTTCTAGGGACCCAACGGGCAGAGACCTTGGTCATGGCCAAATTGTTGTAGATGATGTTCATAACACTTCCATGTCATATTCCAAGTTCTCGCTCGATTTCTTCGACCTTCACCGGTCGATTTTCGAGGATCATCCTCCTCACACGGGCCACATTGTCCTCGTTGGTCACGTCTGATGGGCGTCCTGGACGGGGGTCATCTTCAAGGGACTCACGACTATGGCGGAACTCCCTATTCCAGCGAGCAATGGTTGCATAGGAATGGGGCGGTGTCGGTGTACACTGCAACCATGCGTTCATGGATCTCTTTTGCATTCTTGCCTTCCTTGGTCAAAGATTTGATCACTGCGCGGTGCTCAACCTTCTCCATTGTTGAAAAATTTGTGACTGACGATCTGCGATCAACTACTGCTTCTTAAATAGACGAGGCAGGAGCGTGCGGTTGCAGGTCCTGACTTGTCATAACTTGTCCTAACACCCCCACAAACAGCCATCCTCCTTCCTCTGTTTTGCCCTACCGATTCGCAAAACTTATTGACCGCCCCTCGTATGTTCTCTTTTACTAAAGTGCCGGTAAACGATCTTTTCCCCTTCCTTAGTGATAAATTGAGTAACTTTGATATTCCCTTGCCAGTTAACATTTCATTGAACTCATCTCAAAGTCTATTAAAAATTATAAGTTTTCTTTTAAAGGTAAATTTTACCTTCAAAAGTTTGGTTTAGCTATGGGAAATTGCTTATCTCCTGTCCTTTCTAATTTATATATGGAGTTTTTTTAAACTACTTTACTCCCCACCATCATCGATTTATCCCTTGTTTGGATCCGATATATAGACGATATTATTTGTTTGTGGCCTACTTCTAAGGATTTCAATGGTTTTCTTACTGAACTGAATTCTTTGGTTCACTCTATTAAATTTACCCTTGAACTCGAACAAAATGACGTCCTCCTGTTCCTAGATCTACTTATTCACAGGACTCCATCTGGGTATTAATTTTCCGTCTATCGTAAGTCTACCAACGCCAGTTCTTATATTCATTTTTACTCAGGTTATAATGATTAGGTCTAAGGGTCTGTATTTATTTCAATGTTTATCAATGGGTTGCAGGTCACCAGAACGGAATTCTTGGATCTTGAAATTTCTAAGATCTTTGAAATAGGTAACAATCTTTGCTACCCTCAAAAACTTCTCGCAGGATGCCTAAATTTGGCAAAGAAATCCTTTTAAAGAACTGAAATCCTTCCCGCATATTATTTTAAGAACTCCCTTGTTTTACCGTTTTCTGTATCCTTCTCCTTGCTTCCCCGCCTCTTAAAAAATTTAAATGTTTCAATCATATTCAGGTATTAGTCTACCATTTACAAAATGTTGATTCGAAATAATAACAATAGTATAGGGGGGGGGGGTATTCTGTCGATTGTTCAGTTTGCCATAAGCAATACTTGGGGCAAACCGGTAAATCATTAAGTGTACGCTTGACGCAACATAAATACAATATTGGGAGGGGGAAAAGCAGTAGTGCTTTCTTTGTCCATTTATCTAAAACAGTCACCCTATCAATTAGAATTTGACTAAATTTATTTACAAATCTGATGACTTTATTCAAAGAAATATTGTCGAATGCTCATTCATTAATTCCTCGCCTAATTTTAATATATCTCCTGGTCTTTTTTAAACTAGATCCTGTTATTAAAAGGCTTATTTGTAACGAAGTTGTCCATTTAAAATCTTAACCCTTTGATTTACTAAATTTTCTGTATTTCTTTTGTTTATTTCAATGTATTTATAATTGCATGTGTATGTTCTCATAGCTTTGTGACCTATTTTGTCTACATTCTTTTCTCACAGTTGGAACTTCCGGAAGAATCTTATCTTTATGCCTTTACCTTTCATATCCGATATTTAATCTCATTTCTGATATTATTTTTCTATTTTGTGTCCTCTCACTGTACATGGGCGGGGCCCTGCTTTGCTGTCTCTTATATATACCACCTTTGTAAAATAATTCATTATTCCTCGAGAATGAACTGAACAAGTTAGAAAGTACTTGGAATCCGTGTTTCATTTGCCTGTGGGATATTTTGGCATTTATTGCTCTACTCACGCGTCACTGTGTGAGTTGTTTCTCATATTTATATATATATACATATATATATATATATATATATATATATATATATATATATATATATATATATATATATATATATATATATATATATATATATATATATATATATATATATATATATATATATATATATATATATATATATATATATATATATGCAACAAAGCCTGCAGGGAAAATTAATACGAGGATTCCAAGTACTTTCTAAATATATTTCGAGTTCTTTATCAAGGAATAACAAAAGTATTGAAAATTGTAATATTTATAAGGATGATACAGAGGAGGGGGAACGCCAACAAAAAAGAAAAACTAATCAAAAAATGAATTAATATGAAATGGAAACCTTAGGAGGAGCGAAGATAAATACCAAAAAAGATCATTAAAAGAGGTAAATTTCAGAGACTAAAGGTTGACAAGAGGACTAAAATAACGCCTAAGCAATTAGAGAGGGAGAAAATCTGAACGAGAGATTAACCTCAGAGGTCAGGATCTAAAAACCAAGGTATAATAAGTACAAATGTTCTAAAGACTTGACTCAAATGAAAATAAATAGCTTATTAAGATTAATATAAATATTTAGTCTCAAATTGAAAGTTTTAACAGTACATTTCGAATATAATTTTTTAAAAAAACATCAAGTTTATATAAGTCAGGACTTAAATTAAAATTTGGGAATTTACTAATAGAGGTCGATTCAATCATATTTCGTGAAATTGTATCGTTATTATGACCGATGATTTTATTACTTACTCACGCGATACTTTGTGAGTTTTCCACACACATACGAGTATATATATATATATATATATATATATATATATATATATATATATCAAAGTAGCACGAGAGAATGATGAAAATGAATCCATTAAACCACATTGAAAGAGAAAACGGAATAATTTTTCCTACAGTAATATTTAAAACCTTTTTTCGAAAAAGTCCGTGCAGGAAGGCGATTCGAACCATGCACACTGAGGCAGCGAGCACCGCTTTGATCACAGTTAAAAGTATGCCGTTAGTACACTATGCAGATATATATATATATATATATATATATATATATATATATATATATATATATATATATATATATATATATATATATATATATATATATATATATATATATATATATATATATATATATATATGAATTATCAAAAAATTCGAGGGTGGGCATAAACCCAACATTAATCGAGGAGATGGAGATCGTAGCTATGGAGCTGTGACTGAAGTGACAAAAGAGGAAGTGGTGAATGCTCTGAAGAGGATGAATTGTGGGAAAGCGACGGGACCAGGGCATCGATATATTGTGAAACTTAATGAGGAAGATCATGGATTGTGAAGAAATACCCGATGAGTGGAGAGAAAGCGTGATGATACCAAGATTTAAAGAAAAGGGGATGTAGAGAGTTGCGAAAATCATAGGGGCAGCAAACGCATCCGCCACACACTCAAACTACTCGAATGGATTATAGATGAGAGATTGAGAAGAGAAGTTCGCATAGAAAGGCAACAGTTGAGATTTTTGAAAGGTTTAGGTAAGATTGATGGAATATTTACGCTACGATAAACAATGGAGAAAGGCAGAGAGAAGCAGAAGGACCAAAATGTAGTTTTCATAGGTTTAGAGAGAGCATACGACCGAGTACCATGGCAAGAAGTGTGGAGAGCATTGAGAGGGAGAGACGTGCCAAAACAATATTTCAGAATGATAAAGGAGACATATAGAAATGTAACAACTAGAGTGAGATCTACTGTCGGAACAACAGAGGGCTTCCAGGTGAAGGTCACTGGTCTGTTTTGTACATTGTATTTTTCCCCCCTTTTGCTCATCGTGTCTTATAATATCCCTCGTTAGGCCTTCCCAATTTCTTTGAATCTGTTACCCTTTCCTTCGGCTTAGTTTGACCTTACTACCTGCTTCTTGTAATTTTTAATGTGTTTCTTTACCTTCCCCCTTCCGTCTTCCTCATTGGTGATTTCTTGTTTTTGAGGCGGTCTTTCATACTTTTCTTTCGTATATATACCTCTAATATAATATTATTCCTTTTAGTTATCCTTGATAAGGAAATTAATAAAGTTCGAAAGTACTTGGAAACACCTTTTCATTTTTTCCTGTGGGGCATTGCATTCATTTGCTACCCTCACGTGATACTTTGTGAGTTTTTCATTTTCTCTCTCTCTCTCTCTCTCTCTCTCTCTCTCTCTCTCTCTCTCTCTCTCTCTCTCTCTCTCTTTTCTATATATATATATATATATATATATATATATATATATATATATATATATATATATATATATATAACATATATTACCAACGTTTCGGGCTCTGGACTAATGTTCTAGGCTAGAATATTAAAGATTTATATAAGAAAAATTGTTTAACAGTTATGAGAACAATGATAATATAATTAATGGCTTTAGGCTAAAAATGTACTAAGATGTAAAACAAAAGAATATTACAATGCAATATAAAGGACAAAATTCTGTATATTAAGTTAAAAAATAAATTCACACGGAATTAATAAAGTTAGAATGGGAAGAAAAGGAAAACCTTAATAAATACACTAAAATTTGTTACCTGATTCGGAGAAAGCTGTGAACTGAATGAATGAATTTAAAAATTATACTAACAAGAAAGATGTGATTTAGTAATAGTTGGTTATCTGATCTATGTAGTTGGTTGGTTAAAAAAAACAAAAACAAAAAATGTTAGCTAATTGGTTGTTTCAGTGGTACTTAATTAATGGTAACTAGTTAAAAAAAATTCAAACCAAATTAATCAGGCAATATATAACAGTGTGGAAGTAGAGTCCTTATTTAACTGAGGCTGATTGTATTTAATTAAAAGGGACTCAATTATGAGAAGATCAGATTTAGATTTTGATGCGAATAATATTTTAAATTGATTATATCCTATAGGTATTTTACATGAATAAGAATGAGATCGGATAACAAAGTTTCCTTTTATGAAGAGATCCATTCCTGTTCTGTAACTGATCCCATTTTGTTCTCATAATTGTTAAGCAATTGTTCTTATATAAATCTTTGATATTCTAGCCTAGAAGAAGGGTCCAGACCGGAAACGTTGGCAATATATGTTATATTCAGTACTCGCTCTCCTTTTCCTGCTGAAGATCCTGCTTGCTAGAAGCAGAAACATACACGTTTTTATATATATATATATATATATATATATATATATATATATATATATATATATATGTCGAGGAATAGGTCACCTCCCCAGACAATACGTCTATATATACATATATGTATCTATTGGTTGGGAGGAAAGAGATAAAAGCCACGAGACTATGTATATATGCAGTTATATATACATATATCCTCTAATGTACGTACAAGTAAGTTCACTTCGTAAGAGTAATCCGTTGATTACGAGGTATAAGATTGCGTACCTTGTACTCGGGACGGATTCGTGCACACCGACCTGTGGACTTTTAGACTTTTTGGAGGAGGCCGGCCTTCTCCATATTATTTAAAACTTAACCATGGATCGTTGTCTTTTTCGGCGGGGAAGGGCGGGCCTTCTCCCGTCGACGGAGCTCTCTTTATATTCTTTGCAATTTGTTATTTTTTTTTTCTGTTTGTATTTTTTTTCTTTTATTTGGCTTTTAATATAGCCTAGATTACGGCTAGCATGAGTACGACGACTTATGCCTTAGAAGGCAGTCGCCAGATGAGATATTTAAAAAAAAAAGGTATAAGATTGCGATTTTACTACAGGGGCCGAGAGCGATTAATGAGTTTACCAAGTTGCAGTTCAAGGATACATTCAAAGAGTCAAAACCCAAAATATAATTTTAATAAGTCACGAGTTAAGATATATATATATATATATATATATATATATATATACATATACATACGGGAAATATAGGTAATGTAAATAAGGACAATTCTGACAGAATATAGATTAATTGTCAATCGGGTGACGTTAATTACTCGTTAATCAGCTTTTAAATAGGATACTATAAATCAGTTATACAGAGGGAATATTTATATGTCGGAAAGTGGGTCGATTAACGGGAGATGAAAGCAAGGGGTCGTTTTCCCTTAATGAGGTCACCTTGAGGTAGGGAAATCCTTTAGCGAGTCGACGGGGGGAAAATGGAGACGGACAATGGTCGTGATTCTCGGCCGAGTATCCTGATGGCGACGAGGATGAAGGGGGAGGGGGACGAGAAGATGAGTTCACGATCCTCCTTGAAGACAGACGATGGCACCTCTGCTCCAGAGAAGTGCAACCTCCAAAAATCGAGACTCTGCCCAGTGAGATCCAACCTCGATGGTATAAGCGAATACCAGGGACTTGGGGAAACAAACTCACCATCTGAACCGAAGGCGATGGGTTCTCAAACTCAATCTGCCGATACTCAAAAACCCAGGGTATTTATATGACGGCCATTTTGGGGGGTTTCTTCTCGTTGTCAGACTCAGACGACTGGCTAACCACTTCCGGCGGCCAGATTGATTAGCGTCTGTCGCCTGACCCAAGTCTTAATGGCTTTTACGATGTGGGCGGGAAACTTTCGTCTAGCAGTTTCCCGACTACGGAGATTAGCGCTTCCTCGGCGAGGTAAAAGCTTTTAGCGACCTAATTAATTTACTGCACCTGTGAAGCGGCTGGCGGATATTCAAATTCTTTCTTCTTTTATTTTTCTCTTTGGATTCAGAGATTTCTCCACGTGGAGTTATACTTAGGAGACATAGAGGGGAAAGGAATTTATGACACAAATGAAGGGGGTATTCTTCTTGGCGTCCTTTTCCCTTACATGCCTTCCTTCCAAATATGGCGTTTTTCCCAACACGAAGGGGAACGAAAAAGAGCATGTCGACCAAAGGCCATCGGTATTAAAATTTCAGCCGACATTGCGGCCGTCAAGGTACAGGATTTGCTCCGTTTAATCCCAGATGACAAATAAAACTTACACATACATTTAGGTTAATGAGTAATTAATTACATAATTAAAATATATATAGTTTTATGTAGAAGCAATACCATAATTTAGAATAAGCAATTAATCAAGCGGAGGGACAATCCAGGAAATAATAGAAAAAAAATCAATAAGGACAACACGTATATACAAGCAAAACACTAAAATACGGGCGTACGCACACACGCAGAAAAATAAATTTGACATGGGCGAGCAACGAGCTCGAATATATACATGAGCTTATAGGATGTGTGGAGTTCTACCTTGAGGGACTAGGGTCCTCTACTGGATTCCTACTAAGACTGTCTGCTACACAGTTTCACTATCTTTTAAATACAAAATTCGGAATTGATATTCCATTACTAGCAGACTCCATCGCATAAGCCTTCCGTTTTGGCTTTTACAATTTCATAAGTACGCCAGAGGACGGAGATCCGTTTCGATCACGAACTTCTGACCTATCAGATACATTCTAAACTTCCGAATACCAAAACCTATTGCCAGAGCCTCAAGTTCTATTACTGCATAGTTTCTCTCGCGCGGTAACAGCTTCCGGCTTGCATAAGCGATAAGATAGCTATTCCCATCTTCTTAGTACTGTAGCAACACGCAACTGATGCCATCGTTGCTGGCATCCGTACGGATTCTAAACAATTTGTTCGGGTTTGGGAGCCGCAATATAGGGACAGATATTAATTAGCCTATCCTTCATTTGCTGGAAGTGGGAAATTGCCTTGGGGCTCCAAACGAGGAAATCTGGGGAGTTTTGCTTAAGAAGAGAGTTCAGAGGGGACGCTAACGCGTCAAAGTTGGGGACGAAGTGCCTGTAGAAGGAGGTTGAATCCAATAAGGAACGTAGCTGCTTCTTAGTACGGGAAAGGGGCATATCTGAAATGGCCCTGACCTTTTCTTGCTGGGGCGTTATTTGATTTTCCCTAATGTGAAATCAAAGGTACTTGAAGGTGTCGTAAGCAAAGTGACACTTGGAAGGACCCATGGTCAGACCATGCTCTCAGAGCCTATTACAGAGGGAACGGAGGGAGATTAGATGGTCATCCCATGTGCGCGTAGCTACGTACACATTATCAAAGTAAAATGACACATTGTTCAGACCATCTAAGATGCGGCGCATCATTCTCTTGTAATTACTACAAGCAGTGACTAAACCGAGTGGAAGAAGCTTAAATTGCATAAGCCCTTTTTCTGTAGGGAAGGCAGTGTATTTCCGAATACTATCCTTGAGGAGAATTTGATAGTACGCCTTGCATAAATCTATCTCAGAAATACATTTGGGCGTTCTCGAACAAATGTAGGCTCTGGTCTATCAACGGGATCGGTTCGGCATCGAAAACCATCACGGCATTAAGTTTTTGAAAGTCCACACACATTCGAAAGGACTGGTCTGGCTTCCGAACCATAACAATGGAGGAACAGTAATCTGAAGAGGAGGGTTCGATTATTTCTAATTTAAGTAAGTTTTCCACCTCCGCATTGAACGCTGATCGCAAATGAATGGGCAAAGGGTACGGCTTTGATTGGAACGGTTCTTACGTGGTCAATACTATGTCATGCTCGAATTGGTTCAAGCAACCAGGCTTCTCGGAAATGACGTCCGGGTAGGCCTTTAACAACACGATTAACTGGGCTTTCTGAGCGGGCTCCAAGTGGGGATTTAGATCGAGCTGCTGGGGGGAGTCTTCATACGTTCCGGGGAGCAACGGGAGTGGTTAGTCATTATCAGCTTCTACGCAAACTGTCTGGAATAGGTTAAGAGGTTCGGGGGAGAAAAGAGGCTTCCATCACGGCCTCTTCGTCCAGGGCAACAATATTGTTGATGCAGGCATGGCGGTGGTAACGTTTGAGCATGTTGACGTGAAACAATTTGTTACCGAAGGGCGTTTGGATGAGGTAGTCCACGGGGCCACGGGCTTCGAGGACTGAAAAGGGGCCTTTCCACTGGGGAAGAAGTTTATTTGTCTCCGTGGGCAGGAGAAGCAGGACCTCGTCACCGGACTTGAACCGTCTTTCTTTTGACTTAATGTCAAAATAGGTCCTGTCATAGGAGCGGGGAATACATTGCGAGCGCGTAGGGGGTGGATAGGAACGGAGGTGGAACGGAGCAACAGTTCACCCTCAACAAGATAGGAGACCACCTTGTGATCACGAACGGATTCGCCCTCGTTGGTCCTCGACTTTTCCCACAATGGCTGTAGGGAAGGACACTCATTCTGGGCCCTTACAAAAGACTCGTTGTTCAGAGTCTCGTACTCGGGGCAAAAGGGGGTTCTAATGTCACGGGGGGTGCCTCGTTCTTTATGGCTTGGGCCCTCGTGATGGCGGGATTAGCAACGGGACTAGGGGAGACCTGCGGGCTCTGACCGACTAATATGGCGCAGAATTTAATAGGGGCTACTACGGCCTCAGACCCACCGGTGAAATATTGACATTCGATGAAACAACGGACCACTGGGGAGTGGTTGGCTCGTCCCAAGTAGTCCTGGACTATTGCAGATTTATCGTGGACGAGGCTCACTGGGGGCAGCAACTTTCCGATACGACGATGCGCGTGCATCCCGTATCTTTGACCAAGGTTGAAACCCGGCAACCATTAACCGATCCGGTTTCAAATTCGAGCCCACCGGAGGAGCTCTTGTTAAATAAAAAATTAACTTGAGGTCCTAGGGGGCTATTCGCTGGCAGGGAAGCAAGCGGTTAGGGGCGAGCAGACGGAGGAGAAAGAGAGGCGCTTACTCGATGGACTTGGTGGCTGGGAGCAGAACGGAATTCAGAATTTGGGGTACAGTTCGTCCTCACATGCCCAGGGGTTCCGAAAGAAAAACAGACGATGGGTTATCTCTGGAAATCCGACGCAAGGGGATTAAAGACGGGTGGCTTAACATCCCTAGGTTCAGACGGGAGAAGATATTTCGATTTGGAGGGACCTGGGATCGTTACGAATTTGAAAGCGTTCTTGGGGTAAAATTTAGGGAAGTGGCCTTTATTCTTGGGGGAGGGAGGATGACTCTTCTTGGGATCTTTAGGGTAAAGATTATGATTGGCCGCGTGCAAATCCTCTTCTTCGATGCATTCTTTGAAGAAAGGAACTCTTCGGTCCTTCACGAATGCCCGGATTTCAGAGGGCAGCGTAGCCATCAATTGATCCTGCAGAGACTCATAGTTATCGTTTACCTGGGCGGAGTCCAACCAAAACTGCAGACTTCTTCTAAGGGTAAATCCGAACTGGCGTTAAGTCTGGTCAGGTAGCAACCTTGCCTGACGAAACTTTGCCAGGCAAAGAGTTCGGACTTAAGGGTCGAATAGTCGAGGGTAGTCTCGGCGGGTATAGAAATAAATATATCTCGCAGCTGCGTATTAAGGAGAGGCAAAGGTCGGGTGACTCCATCAGTTTGGATTTCTCAGTGATTTACCTCAAAAATCTTTTCGAAATGAGTGAGGTAAGCACTGAAATTCTTTTTGTCGAGTGTTCATTAATTGGCATCTTGCCTAATATAAATATTTCCCCTGGATTATTTAAACTCGACCCTGTTCAAAAAAAAACTTGTACTAAATGAAATAACTTCATAAAGCAGCCTGTTGTCACTCTTTAATAGTGTAATATCATTCGCATTGCCTCCTCCACCACGTGTTCTCTGCTATGATCGTGGATTAACACTTAGCCCTAAATGTTTTCGTTCTAATGATATTCCTTTAAAATGTTTTTTGTTTTTTCATCCAACATTTCCATTCATATACACGGCGTTGTTGTGTGTATATCGTTTCGGGATGCATATGTCCGTTATTAGTTGCCTATTGTTTTTTTTATTGGTATTTTTATGTCTTGTTTTTGTGTTTTTCCATTGGTTTGTACTATGTGATGGGCGTTCCCTTCGTATCGTTGTACCCTATATAAGGTTGTCTTCTCCATTTTCATGCTATTCCTTGAAAATGAACTTGCAAAAATAGTTCGAAAGTGCTTGGATTCATCTTTTCATTTTCCTGTGGCTTAATTTTCATATTATTGCTTTCCTCATTCCTCACTTGCCACTTTGTGATTTCTTTCATATATATATATATATATATATATATATATATATATATATATATATATATATATATATATATATATATAAAGGGTCTTTCAACAAGGACGCTCCAGCTTTGTCAGGCGATAGTGGCCATGTTGTTAAAGTGACATCTGGCAACATCACTGTGAACTGTTCAGTTCACTTGGCAAGTCACGATGGAAAGTTATAGCGTTGAACAGCGTGTGCAAATCATCAAATGTTATTATCAAAATCAGTGCTCCGTTCGACAAACGTTCCGCACATTACGTGATTTCTATCATCGCCACAGCGACGAGGCCCATTTTTGGATGAATGGATTTGTGAACAAGCAAAATTGTCGGAGTTGGGACGAAAACAATCCACATGGGATACAACAGCACCAATTGCATCCTAACAAAGTCACTGTTTGGTGCTTATTTTCGTCTAACGGAATCATCGGTCCGTATTATTTTGAGAACGAAGATGGGATTGCCATAACCGTCAACGACGAGACCTACAGATCGATGATAAGCAACTTCTTGTGGCCTCAACTGGATTATATGCCTGATATGGATACTGACGACATGTGGTTCCAACAGGACGGCGCTACGTGCCACACTGCGCACGCCACAATAGACATTTTGCACCAGCGATTTCAGGGCAGGGTCATCTCGCGCGGCAGCGACGTCAACTGGCCACCGAGATCATTCGATTTCACGCCATTAGACTACTTTCTTTGGGGCTACCTTAAATCGCAGGTCTATGCGAATAATCCGCAAACAGTTGATGTCCTCAAAGTCAACATAACGTCCACCATCCAGCAAATGAAGCCAGATTTATGCGACAAAGTCATCGAAAATTGGGCCTCCCGAATACGTTCCACCAAGCGAAGCCGCGGCGGACATTTGAACGACGTCATATTTCACACTTAATGCCATAAAATGTACTTTCAAATTTAAAACAAATTGAGTGCATATATTGCACACAACTTGTTTTATTTAGATTTAAAAATTGAGTGAGCTTATTGAAAGGACCCATTATATATATATATATATATATATATATATATATATATATATATATATATATATATATATATATATATATATATATATATATGTCGAGGAATAGGTCACCTCCCCAGACAATACGTCTATATATACATATATGTATATATTGGTTGGGAGGAAAGGGATAAAAGCCACGAGACTATGTATATATGCAGTTATATATACATATATCCTATAATGTACGTACGCGTCCTTCGCTAGGTACAAGTACGTTCACTTCGTAAGAGTAATCCGTTGATTCGAGGTATAAGATTGCGATTTACTACAGGGGCCGATAGCGTTTAATGAGTTCACCAAGTTGCAGTTCAAGGGTATATTTAAAGAGTGAAAACCCAAAATATAATTTTAATAAGTCACGAGTTAAGACATATATACATACGGGAAATATAGGTAATGTAAATAAGGACAATTCTGACAGAATATAGATTAATTGACAATCGGGTGACGTTAATTACTCGTTAATCAGCTTTTAAATAGGATACTATAAATCAGTTATACAGAGGGAATATTTATATGTCGGAAAGTGGGTCGATTAACGGGAGATGATAGCAAGGGGTCGTTTTACCTTAATGAGGTCACCTTGAGGTAGGGAAATCCTTTAGCGAGTCGACGGGGGGAAAATGGAGACGGACAATGGTCGTGATTCTCGGCCGAATATCCTGATGGTGACGAGGATTAAGGGGGAGGGGGACGAGAAGATGAGTTCACCATCCTCCTTGAAGACAGATGATGGCACCTCTGCTCCAGAGAAGTGCAACCTCCAAAAATCGAGACTCTGCCCCGTGAGATCCAACCTCGATGGTATAAGCGAGTACCAGGGACTTGGGAAAACATACCCACGATCTGAACCGAAGGCGACCTGTTCTCAAATTCAATCTACCGATATTCGAAAACCCAGGGTATTTATATGACGGCCATTTTTTTTGTTTCTCCTCGTTGTCAGACTCAGACGACTGGCTAACCACTTCCGGCGGCCAGATGGATTAGCGTCTGTCTCCTGACCCAAGTCTTAATGGCTTTTACGATGTGGGTGCGAAACTTTCGTCTAGCAGTTTCCCGACTACGGAGATTAGCGCTTCCTCGGCGAGGTAAAAGCTTTTAGCGACCTAATTAATTTACTGCACCTGTGAAGCGGCTGGCGGATATTCAAATTCTTACTTCTTTTAGTTTGCTCTTTGGATTCAGAGATTACTCCACGTGGAGTTATACTTAGGTGACATAGAGAGGGAAGTAATTCATGAAACAAATGAAGGGGGTATTCTTCTTAGCGTCCCTTTCCCTTACAATATATATATATATATATATATATATATATATATATATATATATATATATATATATATATATATATATATATATATATATATCAAAGCGCAAAGAAAGAGAAGATACCTTGTTTTTAATGGCTGCTGTGTGGGATTTGAATGTCATGTAGGTGTCTAGTTTAAGTCCCAGAAGGGTAGGGTGTTTTTTTGTTTAGTGGCAGGTGTTGTCCGTTTAGTTTGAATTTGAGGTATTTGTTCGATTCGTGGTAGTCTGTTGTGAAAAGCGTTACTGTTGATTTGTTGGCTGAGGCGGTCATCCGGTTTTGTGTTCTGGTGTGTATATACATATGTTGTTGGGGAGTTCTTATTTCTGATATGATTGAGGGGTTTTGTGCTGTGAGTGAGATGTCATTTTCGTATGTGTAGATGTTGATTAATGGGGTTTGTGGTTGTGGGATATCATGTGTGAATAGGTTGAATAGTAGCGGTGAGAGAATGGATCCTTGTGGGACGCCATTGTATAGTGGTCGGGTGTATGATTTAAGGGTTCGGTGGCTGGCTTTTGTCTGTCTCCCAAAGATGAAGTTTATAATCCCCTTTTAACGTTGTTGAGGAGGTTTTGGTGTTCGAGATTTCGTATGCTAGGATGTGTTTTGCTACTAGGTGAAAGGCTTTGTTTAGGTCTATTGCAGTAAGGAAAAGCCCCGCAGGCTAGGCTATGTTTTTTTTACAACTCTAGCAACCCCGTAGGACAAGAGGAAAAAGTTGAAGAGGGGTTAGTCTTTCTCAAGTGGGTATGACATGACGCCCCGTCCTAGATGGAATCCTATAGTGGAGCCATTCCACTTGGATGTATTCCACCTGAGGTTAAATTGCAATTGAACTTCCACTTCCTGGTTGTTGCATGGAGAACTTTCCTTTACTCTAGCCTGGTCCCGCAGGACAACCTCACAAAATACGCAGCCCCATTTAATTGTCGTAAGGTTGACGTGGCCTACAGCGCAGACTCTAGGATCAAACCCTTCTCCCTTAATATCCAAAATGGACGGATGTAGGAGAGATGACATCGGCTCCCGGGGAGCTAAAAACAGCACTAACAAAATAACAGTAAGGATTGTACGTGAGTGGGTAAGGGCTGGTTGATACCATCGGTTGTGTGTTGTGTGAGGGTGATAAGAAAGGTCGTGGTTGAGTGTGTTTTCCTGAAATCGTGTTGTGTCTGAGACAGAAATATTTGGGTTGATTTTTTGGTGTATTAGTTTTTAAAGTATTTTTGACCGTGTGCACATAAGTGAGATTGGACGTTGGGAGTTGGCTTGTGTTGGGGGTGGTTTGTTTGGTTTGACTATGGGTTTCCGTAAACTATTCAATGGTCGTCACTCTTCAGTATTTGAATTTATATTTTCCATTGTTGTTGCCGTTTTGTAAGTTAAGAGTTTTTTATTCAAATTATTGGTTCGTGCTAACATGTACATAAATTTACAAATTTCCGGAATATAAAATAAACAAAAACAGCGCCACGCTGATATCGACTATCCACACATCGCTGTGCTCCTTGATTTAGTTTACTTTCATGATACCTAAAATTCTACTACATGATAGCGCGAACCATTTAGTTTAAATATATAAAATAATAATCGGCTTTAATTTACCTCCTCCATACAAATCAAAAACAGCTACAATTTAGTTAACCCCTATAAAATCAATCATGAACACCAGATGGCGCCACCTAGTTGCTAGAGTTGCTAAATCGGCCATTTTAGCCGCAAGTCCACTATATCACGTCCCTTTAGTTGTTTACTAATATAACTTAGTTTATTGGGATGCTCCAAGTGCACCCTTGGCGAGAGTGAGTGCTTTGTTTTGTTTCTTCTGTAGTGTGTTGAGATGAGTGGATGCGGGATTTGGTGCCCAGGCTTGAGGCATAGCCGAATGAGGGACGGATATCCTGCTCGTAAGAGTGGACGATGGAGTCCTAGGATTGTCCAAATATGAGTGCTCGTAGAGGGTTCCTTTTTGTGTCAACTTTGTTTGTTGAGTTTCCTGTGTGTTCTCTGAAAGTTAGCCCTATATCCACTGGAACAGCAAAGTATTGTAGGTGTTTAATTTATGGGGAGTGGGGCTATTTGACAGGGTGCGTTTGTTGTACTATTCACGGTCGTGGGATGTGAAGAGAGTAAAATAGGATTTTGAAGGTGAATCGGTTATTAGGTTCTGGTCCAGCCAACGTTCGAATATTTTGATAAAGAGGTGTAGATCACGAGGTGGTTGGTTGTACAAAGAGTGTTGGGCGAGGCTAGGGATGTCAGAGACATAATTGAAGTATGTGATGTTGGGATTAAGAGGAGGGATGTCATGAAGGAAACGGTTGAAAGGAAGGGAGAGTAAGAACATATCTTTTCGGGACGCCCTGATGTAGCTGATCTGTTCGTGAAGCCTGCCATGGTGTGACTTGTTCTTGTGGACTTGGCAGTATGGAAGTGAGTTGGAAAGCCATATTTTATACTTGGGGTAAAGTGTGGTATTTCGTGTTTTGTTGAAGAGAATGTGTCTAGGTACTGTGCCGAAGGTTTTACTTATATCAATTATTGAAATTACTGTCCTGAGTGGTGGTGTGTTGGTAGAAGCCTTCTGGCATAAACTGGATGATATTAGTAATTGCAGTAATTGTTGAGTGCAAAGTGAAGGATTCATGTTAAGAGGAATCTAGTATAATGTGTGGGTAAGATATGTTTTGGACTGACATTGCGTGAATCTCGAGGTGGTACAGAATAGAGGTCAGCACTTCCTGACCAATTTTATTATATTTTCACCAATTCTATGTCTTATATATTAGTAAAATGGTGATATAATGGATAATAATAATAATATTGAAATGAATATATAAGTATTTGAATTAGATAACAATGATGAAATGTATATTCACATAATATTTTTACGTGATTTGTTGACACACATTTTGTGCTGAACCGCTTGACAGAACATGCGATACATTTTATGCCACGCTGTCCTCTTACTGTTAAAGTGACCTTGGTGGCTTTAGAATCCTGGTACTGAACATTCGTGAAAGTTGTGTTGCCTGGTATTTGAATTAAATATTAAAGCCTAAAATAATATAGTAAATTAATATTTTAAGGATTAAAAGATTAAGGGGTAATCTTAAGATAGATTTAAAATTCACTGAAAGTTTGAAGTCCCATAAACTTCATAAGCAGAATCAGGAAACATCAAAGGACCCTAAGACCTATTCGAGGTTAGTTCAAGAAATGATTAAAAGGGAGGAAAGAAGATCAGAATGTAAGGAAAAAGGGGTATAAATTGTTATACGCAATGCGATGAGAACACTTCATGTTCAACATGATCAGAGGAAACTGTCCCTGGGTTGGTAATAAGGCCCACCCGCGTCCCGGAGGAAAGCCGCCACCGTGGTACATGAAAGGATATGTAAATTGTGATTATACATAGTATAATAAAAAAATTATAGGATCCTGTCGGTATGTGGCCGCCAAGCACTCACTCCATGTATGAATCTGTTGGAATACTACCTCTGGGGAGTTGTTGAAAGAGACTAAGAATACATGACTGATAACCACATAATCCTCGTATGTTGTCGCTTTCGAAGCCGCTACCAGTTTTATTGAATAAACTTTCAATATACACATGTGACAACTTGTATGTAAAAAACAGTATTGGGACTCCTATATGTACATATGACACCTAAATTGTATGGAAATATATTATGTTTTCTGTTGAATATCTTTGTTTTTCTTAAATCATGATTTTGTTCTCAAGTGCCGAGCGATCTTGTATAAAGACCCTTTAGTTGATATAACAGCATCAATTTCGGGTAGCTGATAACTAGATTGACTTCTATGTATTTTTCAATAATGGAAGCTTTAATATACTGCGTATGGAAGGTTTGGACAGTTTTGAAAGCCTCCAATTCTTTTTATATTCCCAGTTTTCCCAGTTTAATCTACTTCTTAGACTACAATGTTTTTGGCTATATTTCCGATTGAGAAAAATCTTGCTTATGTTAGTAGATGAGATTATGAGGGATTTCAATGGACATTTCACAGTCTAGGTTGAAGAGGAATTAGACTCAAATGGGAAAACAAACTTTGATGAAATTTGGTAAAAAATGTAACATACCATCACTTGTTTGTGATATTAACGATATAATTATAGCTATAAAATTTTTAAATTATTTTCCAGAAATTAAAATAAACAGATCATGTTTCAAGAAAACACTGCTATTTTGCGAAATGTAAAAATTGATGATTAAATTTAGAACTTTCGCTTTCATTGTCAAATTATTTAGAATGAATCAATTGTAGCAATTTTGATAATAATTTTGTGTTAATTCAAGTTTTATTGAAAAACGTGAACAATATTTATGGCTGATAGTGCATCTATAATTAAAGACCAGATTGAATTTAGCCATAACCAGCTTGACTTCACTCATTTTGATGTAGGCAATCCTTAATTGCAGGTGGGAAATAAAAATTCAGGGTGGTAAATTGATTGTTATTTAATCGGTATTTTTTATAATAAATCATTTTGTTTGTTTGACTGTAAGCTTTCGCCTTTCCTAAGTCCTTTTCAGACAGGAAGAGTATTGAGATGGGTTGATGCAGATTCCTCGTTGGGTTCCAATCTCTTTTCCTCCTTTTCCTCAAGGTCTGCGATGAACGATGCCCGCTTCTGCTTTTTGATTTTTTGTTAAAGTGGTGAAGTTAGTATAATGGAGTAAAAGAGGAATAGTGGTGAAATGAGAAGAAAGTAATAGATTGGCAAATAGATGCAAGGCGCTCGAGAGGCCAGGCTAATCGTTGTTATAAATTATTTAGCGAATATATTTATATTATTTTTTGGTCACTTCAATGGCGTTCAGGCCTTGTTATACCGTTTGTGATATTTTTCTTACTCTCTTGTGTAAGTAAATATATTTATCGTGGTTGATTTATGGTTCCTTTTGACTTACTGTTCATTGATGGTTGTAGTGAATTTATGATCTTTTTAAATAGGTAGTCTATTTTGATTGTTTAATCCACGTTACTTTTCTTTGATCGGGTATCGATTTTGAATTGTTTCCTAATTAGGTCAATTTGAGTGATTTGATAGCTTGTATCCTCAATCTTCCTTTGGATTTTAACTGTAGATTGCCACTTCGTAGTCCACTTGCAGCATATTGACACTGCGTGTCTTCCGCCTACATTGTTATTATCTTATCTAGTAGTGTTCGGACGTCATCGTCTAGGTTGATAACCATCTTTCCATGCATCTATCGTATTTTTCGTTCTGTGTAATTATTTAGTCGTTTAAATTTTGTTGATCTATGGATTCTACTTGCTTTTTTCCTTTCTCTTGGATTGCCTGTGACGATGCATAAGTACATATTTTGCCCTCTGCATTTTCAGCTTCTACGTTTTTAAGACGCTAAAGAGAGTAGGGGCCGGGTAGATCTCAGAGTTCTTCCAGCGATCTTTAACGTGCTTCTTGTACCCGGTTGAAGTGATTTTCAAACCGAGTACATTGCACTCTATCGTCTAGGGATAGCATTTATTCTCCCACTTACATCTGATTATTTAGTCCTATCTAGTAGTACGATTCAGAATTGATGTTAGAAATTTCCATGGCAGTCATTCTAGCTTGAATATAAACCTTTTTATATGGACATTCTATTATATGTGTGACTTCATCGACGAATAGCAAGCTGAATCAGGTGTGGTTGGTGGTACTGGGATATCCGCTGCATACATTGAGTAGAGGATTAGGCTTAAACACCCCTCGGAGGCTGAATTTGGGCCCGTCGACCTTCCATCTACTAATGTATGCAGCTCTCTTGATGATATAGTCGGAAAGGATTGTCTACAAATTATATTTAGTCTCATCTGGGTGATTTTATGTTGCATCCTCCTCTGCCGCTGCTTACCAAACTCTTTCGATACATTACGACAGACAATGTCCAAATAACTCCCGTTACTTGTACATTGGGTTATCTTTTCGAGGAAGAAATTGATTGCCATTTTCGTACTTCTGATTTTTATGAAGCCGTACTGATGTCGGTTATATAAGGAATTAGCTTCCGGGTGGCCGACTATTCTGTTGTTTAGGTTTTTTTAAGGTTCTTTCCGCCGAATTCCAAGAGTAACTCTTTTTCAGTGCGTGCCGTACTCGCCTTTGCAATGAAGTTCATTTTCGGAAAAGTAAACAATATTTAGGCAAGCGTTGAAAATGCTCCGCATTCCATTTAAACGAACGGAGGAGCTTCGCTATAATTTAGCTTAGTTAGGCCAAGTCTGGGCCGCTATACATACATATGCTAATTTGATGCGTCTTAAACATATTAGCGTTAATCTCATCTACTCTCCTGTGCTCGAACTCTATATTGAATTTTTCGTTCTATTCCTCGCTGATATTGAATATGTTTTTCCAAGGGTCGGAAAATAGTCTCTCTATATATCTTCTTCTTCTTCTTCTTCTTCTTCTTCTTCTTCTTCTTCTTCTTATTCTTCTCCTTCTTCTTCTTCTTCTTCTTATTCTTCTCCTTCTTCTTCTTCTTCTGTTAGGATTTCTCCCATTGAGTTTTGGATTTCGATTTTCGGTTCAGGCGGATTTCATTTCTGAAAATTTTGTTTTTTTCCCAGAATTCTTTGGGGATTCTTTTTCCTCTAGATCTTAGATGGGGTTTCTATTAAATGTGATTGAAATTCCAACATATTTACTACAGAAGAATAGTACTGGTTTCTTTAAATAATTAAAGGTAAGAGAAAATTGGCTAGGGAAAATATCTGGCTTAGTGGCTGTTTTCTCTGTAATATAGATAAGGAGGTTTGGACCGAGACATTGGCAATTTTCCATTTTGCATTAAAGATCCCTAAGGAAGATGACCGGAGTTATTCTGTTAAAGATGACCATGAGTGCGGGAATGGGCAAGTAACCACGCCTCGGTGGTTGCTGGTACCCATTGACAATTATCATTTTCCAAAACGCCATCTCAACGTCACTTGCGAGATATGATTCGTTCAGGTTCCTTATTTGCTGATATTTATATTTAATTATTTGCTTTCTGCAATTGTGGCTCCATTGTACCTTTCCTGCGAGTGAGTTGTACATAAAATCTCGTAGTTCCAAATTTTAATTTGTTCTTTTGTGTTTATGCCATGTTCAAACGTAAGAATGATCTCGGCATCAATTCCTTTGAAAATATTACCTTACATAACTCTTTTTTGTTGTTCAGCCGTTAATATTTATTTGTATAACCTCTAATATATTCGTATTCATGATCTGTTTGTGCACGACTTGTGTCTTTTTCTTTGTTCCCTGTTCTGCGACTGTATGTAGTATAGTGTCCCCCATTAGTGATTTGGCTCGCATCTGCCCGGGAAACTAATCTGGATGTATTTATTGGTTCTTTTTTAACATTCGATGGAAGTTCTCTTTTTCAGGCTTGGTTTGGTACTGTTATTTGGAGTTTTCTGTTTACACGAAGTGCACGGGGGTGCCTCGTCACTATCTTGTGGTCCGTTTGTTGAATCGCTATTTTTACTTTTTGTTGGCTGCCGAGTCGCTGGTGTCCTAGTCTTTGTCTGGTTCACCCGCTTCTGCCCCCATTGGGATATATGTTTTTTTTTGTTTATGCAGCATTAGCCCTTAGTATCCTACCATTCAAAGTGACCTTAAAGATTCCTCTAGCGTCCGGTGTGAAGAAGAATTTTATTTGAGGGAATCTATTCGTTTTTAGGATGTTATTTAGAACAGCCAAGTTTGTCAAATGCGCCTGTATAATGCATGTGAGGATCTTTGCATTCATTCCCCCTGAGATTTGACCTATCTGTTTACAAGGGGCGGGTTCCTTATTTTTTGTTATGGCTACATAAGTTTCAATCTCCTCATCTATGTCTCTCCAAAGTGCATTCAGAACTTATAATTTTGTCTTTGTTTAGGCAGTTTGTTTCGATATGATCCTACATCTTATAACATGTCTAGTAAATGGTATGTTATAGAAGATTTCTCTTTCAATGTTACAAGGAGGTATTTTCTTATTAAACACAATGATTCTCTCGGTGGTTGCTTTGATTGCCATATCCGTTCCGTGGTCTTAAATGAAACCTTGAACACCTGCCGTGTTGGTTAAATGTGGTAGCTTCCTTGCAGGTTATTTCATACTAACCTGTAAGTCTAGAAGAAACTGTTTAAATAGGACAACATTCATCTGTGAGACGAAGACTACAGCTATAAGTCATTAGAGATAGGGAAAATTCGGTATCCGCATTTTTCGAGTTGTGTAATGCTAAAATGACGGCATTAAATTGTTTAGCGACTTAGATGGCGGACCTTTTGTAAATAGGCTAGATTTAATGACTGCGTACGTACAAATCTCCCATTGCCTCTACAGTTGGATGGCATCATAAATATGTGCTTAGTGACCATAAGCTTTAAGAGTTAGATGAATATTCCCGATCGAAATGTATCGCGTTATTCTGCTAAAGATAACCATGAGTACGGGAATGTGTAAGTACTCGCACTTCAGGGGTTGTTGGTACCCAGTGGCAATTATTATTTTCCAAAACTCCATCTCAACCTCACTTGCGAGATATGAATCGTGGAGCTCCAAATCGGGGAGGAACGTCTTTGCTGAAAAAAGCTTCCGCTATGAAATCAGACGTGGATCCTTTAGTGCAAAAGCTTGTAACCCCTTGGTATAGCGTCAGCTTAACAGCACCTCTATGTGTATATAGTGAATACGATTGAGTAGAGAAGAGAATTGTGAACATATTTGTTCTGTCTTTTCACCTTCGAATTCTGACCAATCGTCCAACACTTAATCGATTTTCGTATGATGTTTTGTATCGTTTTCCAAATGAATCTGTCAGATGGATTTTACCAGTGGTGGACATTAACGCATTAATCCATTAATAACGTAGCATTTTTTTTGTTAAAGAGTAATCCGTTATTTTTTTAGTTAATGGATTACACAGGTGAACAATTTCAATCAGATTTTCTGGTGACTTAGATTTATCTGCCAAATTTAATTCGTTTTTTCATGCTGATTTCAAATATAGAATCCACTTTTACCTACATGTTCTAATTATTCTGTAATTTCCATTTTCTCGTTTCCCCGAACGGATGGACAGAGAGGGTGCTTGTAGAAAGCAAATACTTCACAGTACATAGTAGTAAGATAGTAATAAGTGTTATTTTGCAAAATATTGACATTATTGTTTCTTTTTTCAGGTCTCATGTTAGAGTGATGGCTTCGTCAAGAGGATATTGCGTTAATGATCCAGACACCTTCTGCTACATATGTGGCTGTTACACGCTAGTTGGTCAAAGGCGCAATATATCAAACTTTGTGATCCGCACTTATAAGGCATATTTTGATGTTCCTCTTGGCGATCAAGATAAGAAGTGTGCCTCACATGCTGTTTGCCATAGTTGTGTGGAACATCTTCGTGAGTGGACGAAAGGAAAGAGAAACGGTCTTCCTTTTGGAATCCCCATGGTGTGGCGAGAGCCAAAGGATCATGTATCGGACTGTTATTTCTGTCTGGTAAATACTAAGGGGATTGGCAAGAAAAATCGGCACAAGATCGACTACCCAAACATTCACTCGGCAATCCGACCAGTACCTCATTCTGAGTTTTTACCAGTTCCGATTTTCAGTAGATATGCTTCCTGCGAGGATGAAAATGATGTACCTGATATGGACATCCACGGAATGGATTCAGAGTCTGCAGATTCATCATCAAATGCTGAACAGTCATTAGCTCCTCACTGTTTCAATCAAAAGGATTTAAATGATTTGATTCGTGATTTGGCGCTCTCCAGGAAAGCCGCAGAGCTTTTAGCCTCCAGGTTGAGTGAAATACATATATGCTTGAGAGGTCGGTACGGGAATCATATTACCGAACAAGGGAGAGTACATTTGTTAAGTATTTCTCTGAGGACAAACAATTTGTATACTGCCACGATGTTCCTGGTCTGTTTACCGAGTTGGGACTTGGCACCTATAGCCCTGCTGAGTGGAGCCTGTTTTTGGATAGCTCCAAGCGTAGCCTCAAGTGTGTCCTTTTGCATAATGGCAATGACTTTGGTGCAGTTCCTCTCGGTCACTTTGTCCATCTGCGAGAAACTCACGATGACATAAGAATGGTCATGGATTTACTTAAATACCATGAGCACAATTGGATCATATGTGTAGACCTTAAGATGGTCAACTTCCTCCTTGGCCAGCAGAAGGGATATTCAAAGTTTCCATGCTATATCTGTATGTAGGACAGTCAAGCCCGTGACAAACACTGGTCTCCAAAAGATTGGCTAGTTCGGGAAACTTTGGAAGCAAGAATGCCAATCGTAAGTTGAGAGAAGATCGTTTTCCCTCCACTTCATCTCAAACTGGGGTTGATGAAGCAGTATGTCAAGGCGTTGAGCACTGACAATGATTGTTTTCACTACATAGTATCGGCGTTTCCTGTTTTGTCATACGAAAAATTAAAAGCAGGAGAATTTGATGTTTCCCAAATCCGAAGACTTCTGAGTGATTCTAGATTCGTGAACACCATGTATGAAAAAGTGAAGGCAGCCTGGCTCTCATTTACTGCCGTTGTTCGTAACTTCTTGGGAAACAAAAAAGCGCATAACTACGGGGATCTGGTTACTAATGTGCTTTTAGCATATCGTGATCTGGGAGCGAGGAACAAGGGGAACGCTTCCATCAGGATTTGATAACGATGGAAGAGCGCTACCAAGATCACTGGGATAAACACATGATGGCGGACTACTGCTGGACGATTAGAAGAGATCAGCCAGAGAAGACGTACAAGAGAAAGAGTTACAAACGCAAATTTTGGCCCGATTGAAATCAAGAAGAGGTCCTCCAGCCTGATGTACGGTCATTAATAAATTAGCATCTATTTGATTAGAGTATTTGTAATCCTAATTCAAGATTCTTCTCATATGCAATAAAATGTTTGTGCAAAAAACCTGCTTTACTATAAATAACGCAAAAGGATGATTCAAAATTACTTCAGGGCATGATGATGGGCGTGATAAAATGAAAATTATTGTATAATATTAGTTATTGATATTACGAAAAATCTGTAGCATTTAGAGGGAATCTGATTTCAGATTTGAATTCAGTATGCTCGAATTAGGTAGGGAAATGTACTTTTGTCAATTCACCAAATACATTTTTCTCCAGTGTTATCGTTAACTTCAGTTCAAATTTCGGTTAATTTCCGTTTATTTTTTATTTAATTTTTAGTACAGGTCACTTGATGTCAGACATGTTTAACTTCTCATATGAATAGTCAAATCGATAAGTACCATAGGGACTTAAAAAAAACATGATTGGACTGTGGAGTGTACACAAACTCTTAGTCATCTCGCCTCATCCAAGCACATCGCAAAAGTGTATCCCCTTGTCTCAATTCTCCGTACGTGACATTGAAGTTGGCCAGGACAGACTGAGCAGTCAAGGCTAGTGGAAGTCATGTCGGCGAGGATGACGTTGATAATAACTCTTAGGTGCCTTAGAACGCCTGACTGCATCTTGACAAGTTTGTGTCCTATAGGAAGACCGAGGGAAAAAATTATATTTTCAAATGTAAGTTCTGCTTGGCCATCCAGTGTGAAGTCAGGACCCACAAGACCACCACTAACAACATAAAGAGCCACTTCATGAAGAAGCATCTTATCAACTACACAGAGGTGGAAGATGCTTGCAGGTAGCATCAAGTCATGGCAAAACTAACAGGCATTTTTCTAGACTAAATCTGTTTAGTGATAAATCCACCCCACCTACTACCATGAATCTAGTCAAGCAGCCTCGCAGACTGTCATATTGAAAGTTCTTTAGCATAAGTGCCGCTGGTGCTGGCTTGCCCCCGAGAATGTTTGGACAAGGCACTCGTCGACTTTGTCGTTTACGGTACCCTCCTTGTAGATGTTAGACTGCTCTTGGTTTAGGAAGTATTCCGAGATTCTCAATCCAAGCAAAGTCATTTTCTCCAGAAGGACCTTGGGGAGAAGAACTAATAAAGTAATGTATCATTTAATAAATTAAATACCTACCTATTAGTATATATTATTTAGTCAGTGACTGATTAGACAAAATTTTATATTATTAACAAATAATAAAAATTTCAATCTCTGCTTTATATAATATGACAATAAGCTAATTCTTCTTTTTAAAATTCTACTTAAATTCTAATCACAATAGAGCTGACAAAAATGGATACTTGGGGATGAGGGTCTATTGGTTGGACAGTAACACCAGGAAGAGGAAACGTGGCCGCTGGCATGTGTGAGGGCAAAGGGAATGCACGCCTATGATGTACTTGACCAGGCAATAGAGAAGATCCATGTTGACCTCCGCATTGAGAGGAAAGTCACAATGACCACACCGGACAAAGAATTTGAGAAGACCTTCCACGATGAAATCTTCAAGAAGACCTACAAGGCTGCCACGTCCAGGTCAAAAGCCCTGTAGAACTTTCAGACTTAGAGCACAATAATGTTGACGCCCTCTACAAGGAGCTCAAAAGGAGAATGGTGGTTTCACACAATAAGATCATTGAGGAGAAGAAGGATGGTCAGCGCAGGGTGACGGCCCAGTAGGACCTAATGACCTTAATGTAACATTATATAGACTTGATCATGAGCGTGTCAAGGTAATGTATCCTGTGATAACTAATAATAAAAATGGCTACTTAAGATGGCTCCTAACCCTCTGTGGTACCATTGTCATCAGGCTGGCGAAGTCAAGAACAGACACCTCCAGTACTGCGGCCCTTTGGTGGACGCAATGGTGGAAGGCATCAGGAAGGGGATAGATTCCATACAGGACAACTGGACAATGATGATTGTTTGCTCGCTGCCAACTTCCATCTCAGATTAGAAAATTAAATTTTAAAATTCAACACGCAACATAATTATTTATTAGATTACTATAATGCTGACTAAAAACCACTATAGTTAGTGCCTAGAGCTGTATATTGTTAGCTAATTGTTAACGTGATCAAATTTTATGTAATTCTTAAGAATTTACCACTCCACTATTTTTGTAGAAAATTTACTTTCAATCTATTCTGTCTGTCTATTGATATTTATTCGGCGCGGAAAGCAGATTTTTCCGAGTTATTAGCACTTGAAAGTAGTATTTTTGCGAGCCATTATTTGTCGCCACTAGCTCTATGGTAAGACGTCATAAGCTTCGAGGTAAAAGTGAGATTGGTCTCACCGATTCAAGAAATACCTATTATTCCCCACAATGATGATTACAGATTAATGACTAATATTCTTGCAAAAACGTAAGCACCATTGTATCACAAAGATCAGCCATTTTTAACTGAAGCCTAAGGCTATTATGCCACGACAAGTACGCTACAATAGGCTTCTTGTTTGGTTCCTTTCTGGCGTTAAAACAGCACACAAACCTTACAGGACTTACTAAAAACGAACCAAAGGAATTCACAAAATAGAAACTAACGTAAAGACAACAGGACCTTCACCTGAACATTTCTCTTACTTGTCTTAAGCAGACCTGGCGCCAACAGACTCCATTTATTCCGGGCCATCCGTGCGTCAACGTCTAGGCCAGGTAGTGTAGTGGGCTTGATCGTTTCATTTAGCTATCGATAACAAGATGATTACGAATTTATTTTTATGTATAATAGCATAAATATAAATTTCCGCAGCATAACTAGTGAAGGTGCTATATATTATATACCTACGATATATACATTTGCGTATTTGTGTCAAAATTCAAATATTTATAACAAAGGACCTTCAATTGCAATGTCGTCGTTAATCTGTAGAATTACCAAATTTTATCTTTCCCATTATTATTAATGTACAATGTTAAGTTATTAATCAGTAACCAGCATGGAGAAGACACGTCCTAACGACTTCATGGACGTCATCTCAACAGATGAGACCAGGGCATCTATAAGGTCAGTGAAAAATAGGCCAAGGACCTGGTCAAAGAATATGTCTGATTGGCAACTGGTAGACAGTCTGAATGACACGACTTTCACGCATGAGGCCTTCGTAGAATTGTTCATCAATTTTTGCTTTTTATTATTAAATCTTAATATTTTATTCATCCATAATGTATGATTTCAATCAATCGAAACAAAAATATAAACTATTTTTATATTATTTGAAAAATTTCAGGTACAACATAGCATTTCCAATCTGGTGCTGCAGTGGAGCGCCGCTTCTCTCTAGGGAAGTACATCAACAGAACCAAGAGGTCCAAGATGTCTGATTAGAACTTCAACATGTTGATGTTTATGAAGGGGAACGAGCATCGGGCTGTGAGGAAGGACTCAAAAAAGTAAAGGAGTAGTGATATGCTAATTGAGTGATTTTGTCATTTGCATTTTTATTAATTTTCAATTCTAACTATATTTGTAAAATATTTGGGGTATTAATGAAACTCTTCTACCTTTAAAAGTTCATTTTATAAAGGAAAACCGAGTTTTATATGTAAAAATATAAAATGAGCAAGTAGCAGATTAGTAGAACATCAAATTAGCGATTAGCCAAGTTATAGTCTTAAAAAGTAGCGGATTAACGTTTGATTTCCCTTAATCCAACGGCTAAATTAGCAAAATAACTTTACAGGTGCTGCTTACCAGATTAACGATTTACGAAGCTAACGTTTTTCATTAACTTGTTCACCTCTAGATTTTAGATTGAGTCGACCGCTGGGTGGCTGAGATTATGGTACTAATCGAATGGAAACCGCCTGAAATTTGCAGAGATAAGGTCGAAATAAACACTTAGAGAAAGATCACAAGTAATCACTGTGTTGGATGAAGGTAGAGTGATTTTGTGTGACTTTTGAGAGTTGAGGGGTCGGATTGCAACCAGATCAACTCTAAATCTTCGACCTGGGTGGTTGCTAATGCTTCATAATCTATAATGGGGTGTGAAGATATGGTGGCATAGATCCATTACCATGTTTGGGACTCGTGAGAGAACTTTGCTGGGATGTTTTTACACCAGAAATGTGTCGTATGTCGTTTGAGAATTGACCAATACATGTGGTGTAAGAGTATATGTAGGTAGCGGATAGAGTAAAGGTGTGTGTGTGGACAGACAGCGGAAAGTAGACCAGTGGTGAAAAGAGAAAGAAGTGTGGAAGGGTGCAAAGAGATGCTAGAGTCTAGTGATCAGGCCTATCTCTTTTAAGTATTTTTGGTTTTGTAGTTCCTTTGTTGTCTTTGAGTTAGTTTTTATATATATATATATATATATATATATATATATATATATATATATATATATATATATATATATATATATATATATATACTATGGCGTTCAAGCCATTTGTCTTCAAAATCAATTCATGTCTTTAGATATGATATGCGTATTTGTTGTTGTAGTAATACTTGCTTTATTAATTACTTTATTGTTTTGCTTAGTGTCTTTGTTTTTTCGTATATATTGTAATGTGTGTAATTTGTGTTTTTTGTTTCTTCGTGGATGTCTTCTTCGGTTAATTTCGGTCTTCATCGGTAGATTTGAGTCTTCATCGGCAGGTTTGTGTCTTCATCGGTGAGTTTGTAGTAATCGGTGAGGTGGTTTCACAGATAGGTTAGCTTTTTCTGGGTTTGGGGTAAAAACATTTCTATCATCATGCGTAGAACGGCACTTCTGCTCCGCCAACTAAAACCCCGGCGGAGCTTGGAAATCTGGCGCGACTTATTCTTCTTCTGTTCTGGTCAATCATTTGGACGATTTCATCGTCCAATTCACGATTAACCTTTTCTAGCATATTCTTTATCCGTTCTTCTATGAGAATGTTAATGGGACTTAACCCCGCCTTCCGGTGCAGCTTATCTTGTCGTCTTCTTTCTAATCTGCATGTACCTGTAATTAGGTACGTACATTTATTCTGCACCACTTGTAGAGCCCTCTTCTGTGTCTTCGAGACACACGGGAGGGCGGAAGTGGGGTATAGCAGCGTCGATCTTATAAGTGCATTGTAGATCTTTTTCTTATTGCTTTGACGAAGATTTCTGAACCTATATAGAGTCTTGACTGCAGCAGTGACCTTGGTGATTCGTTTTTGGACGTGCTTCTTGTACCCGGATGAGGTAATCTTCATTCCGAGTACATTGCACTCCGTGGTGTAGGGATATCGTATCTCCCCCACCCTGACGTCGTAAAGTAGTCTCCTGCCTATGGAAACTACTTGAACTTTTCCTGGTTGGTGCGGATCTTCCACCGGGCCTCGTAGGTGTTAAGATTTTCAATTTCTGCTGCTGTCATACGAGCTTGACAAGGCGCATTCCTCTATGAACAAGTAATTATTTGGGTGAAATCATCGGCGAATTGAATGTTGAGGCAAGTGGGGCATACAGGGGTTGGGACATCCGTGGTGTAAATCCAGTAGATAGTGGGGGACAGGCACCCCCCCTTGCGCCGCAGTGAGCGGAAACTTTGGTCCGTCCGTGCACCCTAAACTGATGTACGCCGCCCTCTCCATGACATAGTCACAGAGAGTTCTTTCTAAGTTTTCACTTAGGCTCAGTCGTAAGATCTTGTACTGCATTCCCTGTTGCCACACCTTATCAAACGCCTTTGATACATCCCGACAAACAATGTCCACGTAACTCTTTTCCCGTTTTGCTTGGGCTAGCTTTTCCGTGATGACATTAATCGCCATCTCCGTACTTCGCTTCCTCCTAAACCCGAATTGATGTGGTTTGTAGAGGGAGTTCTCCTCCAGGTGAGACACAATCTTTTGTTGAAGATCTTCTCGAAGAGCTTCCCGCCAAATTCTAGAAGTGAAATTTGCCGATAGCTCTCCTTCAACGTTGGGTTCTTTCCGTGCTTAGGCAAGAGAATCATCTTAGCCGTTTTATAAGCATCTGGAAAGTATCCCGTGTTCAGACAGGTGTTATATATTCTTCTCATCCCTTCGATGACATTGGCTTCAAAGTTAAGCTTTGTAAGGCCCCGATTGTCCTTTTTTTTGTTGGAATGAGCGGAGCGCGCCGAGTAGTTCTTCTTCAGTAATCTCGGCGTCTCTGTCGTGCTGTCTATCCACCTGGTGGTGAGGGTGCGTCTTGTGTATTTGTTCGTTAAGCTCGTCGATGATTTAGCTTTCCTCTTCAGGTATACTGAAGATCTTTTCCCAATAACTTCGAAATATCTCTTCAATTCTTCCTTCTTCCGTTTCGTATTTCCATCTTCCTTTTGTAGCTCGATCTTCTGCTTCTTCTTCCCATTTGATCCTTTGAGATTTTGGATCTTTTTCCAAAATCTTTGGGATCAACTGGTTCAGTTCTTCTTTGACTTATTTACTTCGCTGCATTGAGTAAACTGACGCATTCACGATGTTGATTTCATGCAATAACTTCAGCTCACGGTATAATTCATTCATGTATTCTGTCCATCGGTCGAGATGGTCCTATACTCGGATCTAGGAATACAAGCCCTATCTGCGTTGATGAGATGGTTATTGAGATCATTGAGCGCCCCGTCAATCTCCTCGAGAATTGCCTCGTCCAAGTTGGATGGATTGTAGGCCTCGAGAAGACGCACGTACAGTGTCCACTTTGCTTTTTTGTAGTTCTTTGTGACTACAGCTAGAACTTGTATAGGGTTCCTTTTGATAGTGAGTAGGATCCCTATATAGTCACTACATGGTAACTGGACTGGTTACATGTAGTAATTGAACGGTAGCTGACGATTCGCCAGACAGATGTCTGGTTTTCTGGCACTTCCTGCTCTGACATAGATGAGGAAGTCGGGGCCTATTCGCTGGGCAATATTTCTGTCCAGCAACAATTCCAGGCTTCTTCTTATACCGTTGAAGGTCCTGTAACCGCATTCTTGGCATCTGACATTCAGATCCCCCATTAATATAGTGGGGGCTCTTCTGCCAAATAGGCCAGGGAGAGTGTGGATTGGTAACACATCTCTCCTTGGCGGTTGATATCCGGTTTCAATGACCAAATTTCCTAAGTCGAGTTCGACATTAATCGCGAGGTAGGATTCTTCTAGGTTTCTTATCTGCTTGTATTTAATCCCTTTCTTTATGGCAATAGCGGCTCCGTCGAACCGCTCCTGCGAATAATTTGTGATATCACCACATCGTAGTTTCAGATTTTCATTTCTGCACGACGCGTGTCGATCCCGTTTTCTGAAATTAAGATGATGTCCGCATCAATTTCTCTGAATACATTTCCGTAAAGAATTCCTTTCGTCGTCCAGCCGTTGGTATTAATTTTCAGTATCTTCAGTGCGTTCCGTAACGTGGTGAATTGTTTTTACCTATGCTTCTTCTTCTTCTTGGGGGCTGGCTGAGCGGTTTTACTTGGCCCAGGGTTTTCCTTTTTCGGAGCGGGACTCGGGATTTTGGACCTGCTCTACGTAGCTCGTGTACGGGTGCAGGGGCACTCTTCGTTGTCAGAAGAGGAGGAACCCTCCTCACTTTCAGACATATCCTCTTCGTCGTACCTCTTCGGATTCCTCCGATGGGGAAGCTTCAATAATCTCCTCCAGTCCTGATTTGACGCTATTATTTTTATGGCCGAGTCCTTGAATGCCTTGGAGCATTCGGGGTCTTCAGGCATAATTACTGAAGGGAGATTATTCACCTTCAGGAGAGCGTTCAGTACCTGGCTATAGCAGCCAGGTTTTAATGCATTTGCCACATTTGCGTGGGTAATGCAGATTAATATTTTTCCACTCAAATCTCCCGTGATGTTCATTTGTGCAAGTGCAGATGCAGGCTTTGTTTCCGCATTCTTCTTGGCGGCGTTTGCGTATGTAATTTCTTTGGCTTTGCCCTCTTCTTCCTACTTTTTTTTCAATAATTTGGCAGCTCGTGGGGCAGTTCAGGGCCATGGTCCTGTGCTCCCCTTTGAAATTTAAGCATCTCTTCTTGGTACTTTCGCATTTGTCAAATCTGTGCCCTTCTGTGGCGCATTCACTGCACCACAGTTTGTTTTTGTCCATGCATGTCGATGTCGTGTGCTCTTCGAGTTTAAAGCATACAAAGCACATTTGTATGCTATTAAATTTTTCTTGTTGAATATTTTCGCCTGGTATTCTCATATTTAATATCAGTATTCCATTATGTGTTGTTTTCCTTGACATTTCTGTGGTAGCGAAATTTATTTTGAAAACGTGGGTGTGTTCGCGAAATTTTATTATTTCGCGAACTTGGTATTCTCTTCCTTGAGCTCCTCAGGTTTATGCTTACCCAACCAGCTCTCCACTTTGCGGAAGATCACGCTTCTGTTTGCTGCCACTTGTGGAGGGGTTTTGGCTTCTAGGCCAGTGTTCCGTAGGACCCTCGCTCCCTCTTCCGATAAGAGCTAGTCCACATCCTTGGTCTTGGCACATATGGCGATGAAACCAGATAAAACTCCAATAAGTTTCACTAGTGCCACTTTCAGTTCGATATAGAGGGTTTCGCATAGGTGTTTTTTGTCGGGGGTCAAAATTCCGGGGATGGTCCTTAGGGGAACCCTCTTAGTGAGGGTCTCCATAGTCTTCGTTGTCCTCTTGTGATGCCTTCTTTTTCTGAAACCAAAGTGTAGTTATGGTGTTTTGGGAGTGAAAAATAAAGTTATGACGTGGTAAAAAAGGTACTGGATAGTGAAGTTAGATTTGGGTATGAATCCAATAAATGGTAAAAAAAACAAAAAACGCCCCTATCAATTTTCCTGTTTTTACCCCACTCGTTTGCTGCCAGAATGATGGATGATGGATGGATGGGTTTGGTTCTCGAGTGGGAACCTCAAGAGGGGGTGAATTGTAGTGGACTTGATGCAGTAGCAGCCGAATCAACGACCGCTAAAGTTTTGCCACCCTCTCACGGGTACTTACGTCATAACTGCATCCAACTACATACAGACAGGTGAACTTTCCTCTATGATTCTGGCCGGGTCCCCCGGGCGATGAAGATTCTCCTCTGTCGGTGACTCACAGTTATGCCCCAGTTTCGAAATAATTTCTGACTTACGCTTCCGCTGTGGGCTAGTCCTCCATCCAGTTTTCACATAAGCCCTTAATTATGTCAGTCCAAGTGGCTGGCATAGTTAAGACGAAATCAATGAATAGCAGACATACGAGCAGGTTTACACGCAGGGCGATGGACGGGAGCAGTGAGGTGCTTAAGCCCTCATTGAATTATGAGTCTTCGATGAAAAATAAGTATCCCTCTTTTCGAAGGGTGAAGCGGGATTCCCCGTAAGACTTCCAGAATAGGCGTTTTTTTTTCTGTAAGCGGTGCTCAAAGTCCGTTACTAAGCAAGTAAAGATGCTTTATCCCAAGGTTGTCAGCAGAGCGTAGTAATTGAATATTCGGCCGTCAGAATTGACCAGAGTTCGAGAGCGTGAGCTGCTCTTGGTGAGTGCTTCGTTGACTGAGAGCAGAGGACCAATAATTGTTTAACAGTCAAAATATGAAGTTGCGTACCCTAGACCACCCATTTAAAGTGTTTTATGTCTAGGAATATACTCGATCATCAATTTCCGTCGCAATACAGTCGTCAATCTCGTCGTTTAACCTCTATCGCGCGGGTAGACAAAATCCGGTAAAGGCGGCAAGGGAAAGAGAAATTATTCACCAAACGGGGAAATCTTTTGGTAAAATCGGTAAAAGCTTTAAGTGAATCGGTTGGAGAATTACGAACATACACTCAGGCTAGAGTGTAACACTGAAATTAAAGTGACTAAAGTGAAGTGGCAACTAACAGCAGGATACAGCGGAACATTAAAAATAAGGTAGTGAAGGTCATTTTATTTTGTCATCTATCTATTTCACCATGCACACTCTAAACATGTACAATTGAGGTGGACAGGATGGATAGAGGTGGAAGAGGCGACCCTTATGGGTAATAAGGGGTGGGACTAAACCCACAAGGGAAAAAGTGACGAAGGTAATTAATGGGAAATTGAATGTCATCCTGATCAAACTTATATCCTCCTACTCCGGGTATGTGGCAATGTACCACTAGGGTGAAGACAGGGGAAAGTTAACAGGAGAGGCTGCGAGGAAAGTGTTTAGTGAAATAGACCTGGAGCCTGTGATCCTACATAAGATCATGGCTCATAGGGGGTAATATGTAGACAAATATACCAACAGATAGAGGATAACACAGCTGAGGCAATTAAACACGAATTGGAGGCAAATCAATCTTGAGCAAAGGTGACTAAGGTGTTCAAGCTAGGCAGATTAAATAATCTACTCAATATTACATTTGCGGATGTCGAGACTGCTAGGAAGGCCAAACAACATGACTTCCTAGCATTTAATTTAAGAATCACGCCCTCACAGATCGATGGGGAGTGTGCACACATCCTAATCTGTTCGTTCAAACTGCTTGGCAATCGAAGGTCACATCACTAAAGATTGCAAGTAGGGAAAATAGTTTTTAGAAAGCAATCAAGTGGGCCATGGGTATAGAGAATGTCATTGCCCACATTGGGCAATGACTCTGAGTTACCCAGCTAAAAGGCAAATAATAATAAAAAAAGGCAAGAGCAGAGTTAAAGAAGAGAATCTGACATACCCAGGGCAACGAAAAATGCACCTCAATTAGCAACAACCACCGAAACAGTACCAACACTGGCGGAGGGGGGCGTGCCATATCTCATGGTAGAAATTCATAGCAAGGAAATCATGGCTATCATATGGCAAACTCGGAGTGCTTCTCAAAGGAACTCAACACCTTACTAGAGAAGAGCGGATTGGAGAGGACGTTGTGGTTCCCGGACAACCCCCCATCAAGAGATATTCACAAAATCAAAATAGTCGAGAAGGAAGAGGTCGCGGAGGAGGCCGAGAAGGAAGTGCAAAGTACAGCTGAATAAGCTAATAAGAAACAGGATAAGACGAAAAAAAAGTAGCAGAAGAAGATGAAGGACTCAAATTCAGAGGCCTCCACTTCAAATCAGAGAGCGAAGAATAGTAAAGATAGGGACATAAGAGATTTAAAGAAAGAGGAAGAAGCAAGGAAAGAGGAAATCGAGAGCGAGAGGCTAAACATGGAATTACTTACCATCGTGCGAGGAGGCAGATTTACACCTATACATCACTATTGTAAATAAGTTCCCCAAAGACCTTGACATGGTATATAATATAGACGGCATAGTAGATTGGAAATTCAAGTGGTCTCACCAATCGGAATACCCGTCGGATGTAGTCCAAAGAACTCTATTGCTTGGAAGCCTACAGGTAACAGCGGATAGATGCCATTTTCTGAGGACGGAAAACTTCCCAAAGTTAAGGAACGGGCGATGGGAGAGGCTTAGAGTGTAAATAAGTAGAGAATAATAGGTATAACAGTTAATAAACTGAAAGTAGTTGAGGTGAACATTAATGGACTAAAGGATAAGAGAAACCATTTATGGAACGTAATAGCCAAGGAGGACTCTGATGTAGCAGTGATTTGCGAACGCGGGTTAAGTATAGGAAAGTATGAGTTGAAGCTGCAGAATTGTTACACCTACTTGAAAGGCCACTCTAATGATGGGTACGATGGTATAATAATTAGTGTTAAGAAAGGGAATGAACAAAAAGAATTGGAAGAATTAGAAGAAAGTTATATGAAATAGAGCTAGATACCCAGACGAGCCCAGTGGATTGTAATGAGGGGGTACCAACCCCCAAGAAGAAATTATTTGCCCCTTTATAACATCTTTGGGGTATTGGGAAGGAACACTCAGGTGATTTTCCTTGGCTACCTGAATACGCGCTCCAGGCACTCAGGGTATACCTCAGAAAATTGGACGTGGAAAAACTTGGATTTATTGGTTCATATGGGCATAGTGGTACGAGCTAGGCAAGAAAGAACAGCAATAGAGTCAGACATAGTATTAACTATTTGTCATTTCTACTGAAACAAGTTTGTCAGACCGGGTTTATGATCGCTACGGTTCACAACTCCATTACGGTATTGCATTGAGAGAAAGACAGGAACTAAGCTAAATAGGAAACACACATGACAGAAAAAATGGCATTGCATGACCGCGAAAGACATGACTGACGGTTAATCCCTAATAGGGGAATATCTTGATGGTTGTCCGAGTTGGCCATATGAAAAATGATTGCTGTATGCGGGGCGTATGATTAGCTGGTCATGGAAAACGGGACGTCTCTCCGAGGTTCTGGGAATATGTAATCGTTTTATTCTAAATCATATTTGAGTGGAGATAGTGTAAATAATGAAATGGAGATCGAAGTAATTAACGTGTATAGTTGGAGGCGTCATGTGGCTTTATGTTCGTCGTCTTTTGACTTGACATGAGGAAATTTTATAGTGGTGCACATGATTCTACTCAACTGTGTGTTCTACAAATCTACATTGTACGGTGTTATCTACACGCGCGATTCTTTTGTGTGTAATCAACATTTTTATAATATGAAAATATAAAAAAATGTCATAGATTAAGATATGAGACCGGTAATCATTTGCAGGTTTTTAAAATTAATTTTGAATATTTGATTAAAATAAAATATTTTTCAATTAAATTAAGATTTAAAGAATCAAAACACTTTTCAATGTATTCTTTTACTATTTTAGTGTCGTAAATTAATAAAATTTTATTAATTTGTGTCTTCTTTTCGATGTGACGCATCGCTGGAAGTAGATGTCCGCAATGAGATCGATGGTGGATCATGGTTAATGCCCCTGCTACAAGAGAAACCTGAAGGGGGAGGGAGCTTCCCTCCCAACCCTAGTGCTCCACGAGAAGCTGGAAACAACGTATGTTTATGAGGCGTAGGAAAGATAGTTTAAAACCCGCTCTGACACTACTTTTGGTTAAGTTTTTGGTAAAGTGTTACTGAGAAAATCTTGGTATTACACACGCATGTGTCTTAAGGTCAAAGACAAGTTACTAACCATACAAGAGCCTATGCACTCAAACATCAATACTAGTGAACGGAATGTTTGTTTTCTTCCTTTGTTACTACTCTTGCACGCAAACAAGAAGAGTGTGCACGCAAGCTGATAAGACTTATTCTTGGGGTCCATTCTCTTCCTTCGCTCATATTCGGGGTTTTATAGTTACGAGTCGAAAAGATCCTCCAACTCTGGTTCTTTTGGAGCAATAGCTAGAGCGAGAAGAATTGAGTCCTCCTTGAAGTAAATGTGACATCTTAATCTTCATTTATCAATCTACCAATAGTTTTTAACTGCGGCGAAGCAGGTCTATGGGCCATGCAAATCTCGTGTTGTGTTCATCTTCTGTCCGCAACGAGTGGTTGGCTCAATGTAGGCAGCTAAAACCGATGCTACCAAAGGTAATTGAGGCCATTGAGTTCAAATATGATATAGGCTGACCACCAGGTGGTGCCACCTAGTAGCTAGAAGTGCTAAATCGGTATTTTTTAGAGATATGAATGTAAAACCAATGTCACAAGGGGTAATTGAGTCCAAATCTGATTGATTTTCGCCGCAGGTCTATTAGACCATGTCCCTCTAGTCTCTACTCCCCATCTCACGTTCACATCAATTGCTCCCAAACCTTTTTTATTGGCATTCCTAGAAATCAAAATAGCATTTCTCCTGACCAAAAATAATTATTAACGTTTTAAGTATAACATAAAACTCCACAAGATACGTAGTATGACTATTAAATACAGATACTGCGTTCATCTAGCTCTAACCATAGGACATAGTGGCAAATGCGCAACCATAAACAACCCCTCAAAGTTTCTAGTGTGTCTTCTTTTCGATGTGACGCATCGCTGGAAGTAGATGTCCGCAATGAGATCGATGGTGGATCATGGTTAATGCCCCTGCTACAAGAGAAACCTGAAGGGGGAGGGAGCTTCCCTCCCAACCCTAGTGCTCCACGAGAAGCTGGAAACAACGTATGTTTATGAGGCGTAGGAAAGATAGTTTAAAACCCGCTCTGACACTACTTTTGGTTAAGTTTTTGGTAAAGAAACGCATCGCAGTAACTGATTCCCACCCTTATTCACTTGAGCTAGCAGCCTGTATCTTTTTTTCCTAGAATAAATTCTGCACCGAGACGCCCGTTTCGAGCCTGATCAAGAAGGGCAAAACTAAGGAATTTATGAGAAAACTGAGGGGTGAAATAGGCCTATGATTGTATTGCTTTTATCATTTTTAGAACTCAATGAAAGAGGGATACGTGGAGAGGGGGATTTACTGAAGGTAAAGGAATTAAAATTGAACTTCATTAAAACTGAATTATAGCATTAGTTTCATAATTTAATAGCCAATCCTGTACGAACATTCTGCTTTTATAATGAGGCAAATGTTACCAGCTGTATAGGATCTTTACGTTGAACACAAAAGTGCCTCGTTAACCTTCCCATTTAAGAAAGCTTTTGAATATCTTAAGTGTGCCTCTCATATGCTTTAAAATTATAGGGTTTGCCTCTCACTTATCGTCATACTTATATGGTATGGGAAAAAGTGGTGTATAGTACAAAACTTATTCTCCTCGCTATATAATTTTTGCCCACAAGATACAAAATTAATCTTTCGAGGCCCCACTATTATCATTGTATCGCTATCAGCCAGGCCTTTTCACATCGCAACATTATATTTTCAACACGAAATTTTAGTACTATTTTGTATTATAACAAACCATTATTCCAGGTTTTACATGTTGTCATTCCAACAATTATCATTATTTTAAAACCAGGAAGCGAAAAGGCAACGTAAATGTCTCCGCCATAATGTTTCCGAAGAGGTTGGTAAAAAAGGTATTATATACACAGTCGGAGCACTCGAAAGAGGAAGCTTCTTGAGCCGTTCGGACAACCAAAAAATCTACAGATGAACAAAGCGTACATAAGACCCGAAGGAACAGTGATATCGTACGAGAACTTAAATGAAGAGCCCCAAGGCCACAAGAACACTGGGGCAAAGTATATACATACATACCATCGAAGAGGAAGACAACCAAAGATACTACAGAGAGACGGAGGAAACAGTCCATAGATACATACGCACAAACAGGGATATAATTACCCCATCAGAAAGAGTGGACTACAGTACACAGGGGAACGAAGGAATAGGAGAAAACATTACAGTAGATGAACTAAAAAGAGCATCACATTAAACAAAAGCTATAGCCAATCTCTTTAATGTCTAACTAAATATAGGTGCATACCCAGAGAAGTTTAAGCTAGCTAAGATGGTGTTCTTGGTGAAACAAGGAAAACCACCCAACTAGTTTCCAGCTACAGACCAATCTCGCTACTAAATTTTCTAGAAAAAGTTCTCGTAAAGATAATAAACTCAAGATTGGTCAATTTACTCGAAGAAAACAAAAAATACAACCAGCATCAATGTGGCTTCCGAAAGGAAAGAGACTCAACTATGGCAATAGACATAACGGCAAAAATCGCGTAGGACAAGGCAGAAAAAGGATACGTAGTCGTGGTCCTCCATGATGTCGAGAAGGCCTTCGACAAGGTCTGGGTTGAAGGACTCAAATATAAGCTCCTTCAACTGGGTCTCGGTATCAAGATGGAGAGAATGTAGGCCGACTACATCTCCGGTAGAAAAACCTACATTTCCATCGACGACCACGAGGGACCGACCTTCCCTCTACAGACGGGGGTCCCTTTACGCGATATACACGGCTGATCTTTCGCCCCCAATTACACCGGGGTGCATTAATATAGAATAAGCGGATGACATCAGCCAAATTATCGCATCGCACTTATATTGTTTTCCACGAATTGTATCTCCAGTACCCGAAGATGGGTGAAAAGTTCACCCGAAACGTTGTATCAAGAAAAATGAAATGAATTTCCCCTTATACGTCATTTCGTTCATCCTTCAAATTATATGTATATATATATATATATATATATATATATATATATATATATATATATATATATATATATGCGGTTAAGGTAATGGCATTATTAGACAACTGCTCTGCTTTAGGTCCAGCGGGAGATCCTATCCTCCTCGAACTAGAGACTATATTTATAGGATAGCTCATTCGCCAGTCCAAAAAAAACTGGGTTTCAAACTTTGAAACCAGTTTTGGGACTGGCGGATGAGCTATCCTATAAATGTAGTCTTCCAGTTCGAGGAGGATAGGATTTCCCGCTGGACCTGAAGCAGAGCAGTTGTCTAATAATGCCATTACCTTAACCGCACCAATTTGTCTTGGATATTTTTCCATATATATATATATATATATATATATATATATATATATATATATATATATATATATATATAAGAATACATAACCAAATGAATTTGAACTGACTAACCTGAATAAGTAAACCAAACCCAAATAGCTAAATAGAAGTAAGAAGAATTAGAAACAACTACCGAAAAAGATCAGCCAGTCTCCTGGTGCCTATATATTCTAATCACACATACTCACATTTCATCCCTCCCCCAAGAAAAAAAATCTCTCTATCAACTTCCTCACTTCTCTCACATCACCCAAGACCAGAAGACGCCACATGACGCAAAGGTCCTTGTCGCTCATGGCGACTCTCCAGGCGCGGATCCATGTGAGCTGAAGCCCCCTCCCCCCAATTTCAGACCCATTTATGTTTATATTTATTTATTAAGCCACACTTGTATTCTGCTATTCAGAAAGAGTTATGTAATAATATAGAATATATATATAAACAGTTATTTAACCAGTTGCAAATGTACAAACCTTATATGATTCATGTCTAAAATGCTCAGGAAAATCTCAAAATACTTATTAAATTCAGTATTGTGGCTTAGCTAGCGTCCAAAAACTATAATTCATAATTTTCTGATATGTGGAAAAATTCCCATTTGAGAGAGTTCGTGCTCACTCCCGTGTAATATACTATTATTTATTATCAATTATGTGTAATTATTAATCACCAAAGCCTTTTTCTCAGACTCGTCAGAGGTAGGAATTCAAGTTAGCCCCCAAATTTTTATCCTGGATCCGCCACTGCGCCTCTCCATACTTCGCGCTTTGACGATATGACTGAAAACTATTTTTCGCAGGCGTTTTAGCTGTCGTCTGAGGTCATCTCAAATAGGAATTAGCGCCACGAACGTCTACATACACAAGACTCATTGTTTCCGTTGCTCCTGAATTTTATTCTTACCGTTTGCTAAAGGAAGGAAAGATTCCTGGACACATCTCATATTCGTAAATAAAATTCGAACAATTTACTTGTAGAGCAAGAACTCTGCCACAACAATTTAAAAGAAATAAGAAATGAATGAGTACAATCTGTCATGCCATGGTGGGGAAAGTATATAACCGAGGAGTCCAAAGCGGAGACTACTACATATAACAACATTTAAATTAGACTTCTATGTCGGCATTGGGGACGGAAAGACCTCATGGTTGTATCATGGTTGTCATGCTGTAACTGATGACCCCTTGAGACGAGTACAAGATAAGCCCACCTCATTGCTATGCCATTTTTTATTACCATGGAGAAAATAATGGTAAACATGAAGATCAGCGGCACGCCCGAAAAAGTGTATTTTTTTGCGTGTATGTTTCGTTCACCCGCGCATGCATATTCATGCGCGTTTGGTTAAATAAAAACGTTAAAAAAACCGTTAGAACATTATTATATAAACAATTATGATTATATACTCGGGGGCTGTGCCCCTCAGATCCCCCCCAATTGAATGAAACTCAGGATCATAATGAGGGGGCCCCCGCAGTGATAAACCCTCCAAGATCAGTCCCCTTGAATTTACTCCAAAAAGGTGAAACATATTGGAACAGGGACGAAATATTTTGCGTCCCATCGGTCGCGCCGCCGATCTTCATGTCTACCAAAATAATAGGTCATTTTAACTCTGAGGTTATCGATCCGTCTCATCATGTTATACATATATGGTCTCATGTAAATTACCCACTCGGAATCTTACTTTCCTTTTCCTGCAAGTAAGTTCTATCCTTGGTCTACCGGAATTAACCATACAGTCACAAATTTGACGCCAACAAATACTTTCAAATTTTAATTAAAATAAGCAAACGGTTAAACCTTTCCAAAACCTTTACCATATTTATACTTCAAAATGAACAGGTAATAAAGCAAGTCCTGAATGGGCTCTGGGGGCTTTCTCCCATACCATTTATTTCCTTTTAACCAAGAACACTTTGCCCCAAACGCCTCCATCACATAAACCTATCTGTACGAATTCCTGGATTAATTCCATCATATTATACAGTTACTCAAGCACATTAATATCCTAAAATGTGGGAACCAGTTGGAACACAATATTTTAAAGTTCGTGGGTTTAGACGCACATACTATTGATTTGGTACCCGAGTAAAATTATTCTTCCTTCAGTTCTTCCTCCAGGAGAAGGTAAAGTATAAATCCAGAGGCGTTTCGTAGGCAAAAATCCCCGACCTTTACCTCCTTTGCCGGTTTGCTTGTGTACTTCAGCGTATTTATGTGTTGGTTTTCTGATCCGTGAAGAAAGAAATTGATGGTATATTTGAGAGAAAAAATACATATACAAATTAGCGTTACAAAAAAAATAGTTAATAGTGGGGAAAAAAGTTGAGCGGAGAAGAGAAAGTTACACAAGTACTAGTAAGAAAAGAAATGGGTTCTCAAGGTACTACCGGAGGTCATATTTTTTGCATATTTACTCAGTTATTTTAATCTTTTATATTAAATGAGTTTAGTTCTCCAGGACATACTGGAGGACAAATATTTGACATTTTAAAATCAGGAAATTTTTTCATGACAGAGAATTATATCTCAGAAATTACATTCAGTTTTAATATATTGTTATCTTTTGTACAAATTTCACGAATACCTTGTTCTTACTACCAAACATATCTTCACTTTTATCACGGTTTATTAAATGTTTTTATTATTAATATTCTAAATCACTAAACTTTGTTATTAGCCACTAAATATTGTGTTCATTATTAAACACTGAACTATTATTCTTAATTGTTAATTATTCAATATTGATAACTGTTTATTTACTGCTTATATTATTTCACGAAGTCCCTATGCTTATTACTAAGTATTTATTATTATTCACCGTGTATTATTAGTTACTAAGAATTAAATTCATTATTAACCACTGAATTATTAACTGCTAAATATTGAGTATTGAGCACTGTTTATTTAATGAGATTATTATTAATTTGCTTAATCGCTCAACTTTGTTATTCTTACTAGCCATTAAATATTATGTTCTTTATACACCTCTGTTTTTATTCACGTAACCACTGACTATTGAATGTTTTTATCATTAATCCCTTTAACCTCCGAATTTTAGTATTATTATACACTTTCTTCCTTTTTCTTTTTAACCACTGTTTATTAAATTAATTCACTTAATCTATGGATTTACTACTATTGACACTAAATATTATATTCATTTTTAATCACTGCTTATTATTTTAATTGATGTTTATTAAACGTATCCACTGTTTATTAAATGTTTTTATTTTTCCTTCGTTTAATCACTGAATTTTATAATTGTTAACTATCATTCACTTTTACTTATTTTTCCACTAAACGATATCGGACGTTTTTTGACCACTTTTATTTTTTTTATAGGTTGACAGTGTGTACACACGAGTCTGGGATGTAGATGGTTCTTTCTTCCAACAGTCCTCCTATTTATTTCGGCGACCAAGGTCCTTCGTAGATCCATTTGTAGTCCCCGCGAATAATTCCATCGATCAGGGCCTCCAGGTCACCTTTCGGGGGCTTGCACACTACAGCGCCGAATACCTTGAGTCCCACGTCAGTGGCGTTAAAGAAGAATCCGCGTAATAAGATGTTTCTTTCCTCCGTGAGGGGTATTCCGGGATAGTCCAGAATGTCATCGTCCTCGTCTTCTTCCCCGTGAAGTGTATATTCTTATTCTTCTGTCTCTTCTTCCTTTCGGGGTTTGGTCTTCTTCTTTTTCTTTTGCTGTTTCTTTTGGGGGCTTTTTTGAGGGATTTCGCCTCTTGTTTCTTCTCCTTCTGTAGTTATTTCTTCTTCTGTGGTTTTCAGTTGTTGTTGAATGTCGGCAAGTTCTTTTACTTTTTCTTGGGTTGTTTCGTTTTGCTGTGGGTCGTCCACAAATTATATTTTTAGCACTTCTTGTGAAGGGGGATTGGGAGGAAACCAAAGTTTTTTTCTTGAAACCGTTCTTCTGTAATAGCTGGTTTAATTCTTCGGAAAAAGTGCCGGGGTTGGCTAGGTTTGCCAAGTGTGCGTAGATGACCATGGTCATTATTTCTTTGCATTCACTTGCATCACCAGCTTTGGTGCCGTTATTTCGGTGACCGTGGTTCTGGTAGCCGCTGCTGCTTCTGCGAAGTTCTTTGGTTTTGCCTCCTTTTCCTTTTTGGACTTTTCACGTTTGGCTCTGATTGCCTCTTTGCGGACGGGACACCTCATGGCCAAAGCCCCGTGGTCCCCTTCCGCAGTTTGTACAGCGTGTTTTTTCAGAGGTACACTCCTTCCATCCGTGTCCTTGATTAAAACAGATGGAGCATGTAACCTCGGTAGCTCGACACTCACTTGTGGGGTGTTTTTCCACTGCCATGCATTTGAAGCAGGTTTTCAGCTGAACTAATTCCTCCGCTTCTATTTGTTCAGGGGTAACGCGGAGCTAGAAACCCAGGAGTCCCTCCTTCATAGCCCTTTGTGCCATTTCCGTGGTTAAGAAGATAACTTTGACTATATTTTTGCCAAACTTATCCACCTTCGCAATTCTTGCCCATTTTTGGTGCTTAGAAAGCTCTTCTTTGATTTCTTCACAGCTGTTGTCCGTAAAGAAGGGGTCGAGCTTTCTGAGGATGATGGATCGACGCACGATGATTTCGTGGGGATAGTAGCTTCGAGTCCAATCTTCCGAATGGGCTCTTTAGCTTCGTCTGACACGATTTTTTCGAAGAAAGAAATTGGCGGGTCTGCGATTTATCAACCATTTGTTTTTGTTTTTAGCAACAATTAAAAATGTCTGTATTAATTTTAGGCATTGCTTATTACTGAGGTTTTTCTCCCAATTAGTTTTGTCCAGGGGATAGAGGTACCTTGACGGAACGCTATTCGCAGTTAAATCTTGACGTGCATACGTAATGTTTTCTCGCCGAATAATATTCGCGCTTTTCGGAATTCTTACGTTCGAAGCAAGGACAAGCGAGCCGAGCCAGCCGAATTCAAAACAGCCCTCCGGTTGTGTTTAGAAAGAGAGTATTGCTATTTTTTTCATCATCACGAAGAAACTGACATGAGCGCTTAAGCTCCCTACATCGTTCCCCGTCGGCGGACACTGTGCAATCGTGGACCTGGACTGCTCATAACCCTCGTCGTAACTATGCCAGTCGTCTGTGATGTGACATAATTGGGGAAATTAACGGAAGCTGGTTTGAGGAGAAGCCCATAGCAGAAATTAATTTCAGAGGCCCCCCGGGAAAAGGGACGGACTGCGAACTCTGTTGATTTAGCTTTTAGCTTTATCGATGGGAGTTTACCGCCCAAGATCATAGAGGGACATACAACCGTCTCTATACTGTGGAGGATGCAATCGCGAATTTAAAAACCCCCAAGGGAGCGGCACCACCGGGTGAAGAAAGTTGATTCGGCCTTCATCCATCATCAAGTCCGCCATAATTCACCCCCCGGGGAGGATCCGTTCCCGGGCCCATCCCTTGTCATCCATCATCCCATCAATTGCAGTACTGGTTCGCGGGGGCATGGGGCCGCACTACGGCGGGGAACACCCCTATTCTGAATTTTCTATCTCAAACACTAAAGTATATAACATTACCTACATAAAACGCATACACATTACACGAATCAAGAAAGAAGACTTGGAAAATAAGAAAAGGAATCACTCGGATCAAGGCCCCCTCCCCCAGGGGAGATGGAAACAACAAAGAGAGTCCCCCTCAGGGGGCTCCCCGGCCAAGCAGTTTCGGCCAAAGCTGATGTATGCTGGGTTCTATTCGAAGAACTTAAGGTTGCGTTGATCCGTTTGATCGACGTAACTAACGGCTACATTGCAATGTGCTTGGAAACGAAGGACGTGGACGAGCTACTGTCCTCCCGAGGTACGGAGGCACTAAAGGAAATCGCGCTTGAGGCAACAACCCCCTTCCCCTCCAGGTGGCGGCCAATAGGAGCGTCATCTGCACTAAAATCGAAGGATGGATTGGAGAAAGAACCACCGAAGAGATAAAGAAGGAAATTGAGGCACAAAACACATGGGCGAAGATAAAAGAACTAATCAAGTTCAATAACCACACCCATGTGTTCAAAATCACATTCGAAACCACTGAGGTGGCACAAAAGACAAAAAAAGATGGGGTCCTAGCCTTCAACATGAGGATCCCATCGGAAAACATTGAGCAGGAAAAAATTCACAATATTCAAATGTGTTTGTTTTTCCTGCTACAAACTGGAGAGCCATACAAGCCACTCTTGCCCTAACAAGGACAAGAAGCTATGCTCAGAATGCGGGCAAGAGGGACATAGATTTAAAAAATGGTCCTTAACAACGAAAAAGTGCCTAAACTGCAACGGGGACCACTGAACCTTAGCACTTAACTGTCCCAGGAGAAAATAAATAATAAAAAAGAAGGAGGAAGAAGCTCGAGACCGTAGTACCCAAAGCTATGCGACCACAGCATCGAGATCGAATCAAACAGTCGTAAATCAACCGACGATGCAGCTTGACTCGGATCTGAGCTCCAAGATTCTGACATGCGTCATCCACACCCATATCACTAACTTGGGAAACCCAGGTAGCTATGAGAGTGAACTCAATTCACTACTTCAGGCAAACAACCTGCCAACCATCAAAGTGCCCAAGTCACCGGACTCCCTAAAAATACTAAATATGAGCACAGCCTCATTCATACGACCACGAGGTAAAGAAGAGAAGCAGTCTATATCTGACGAAGATTTGGATCACACTGAAGAAGAGTCATCAAGCGACTCAAGACAAGAAGAAAAAGAGCCAAGAACGAGGTCACAGAGAGCCTCGAGGAGTAAATCTAAAACTCCCAGCCCTCCCAGAAAACAACTAACCAAGAAGACCAAGGGCATTGAAGTAATCCATGAAGAGACGAAAAATAGTCCATCCCCTGCACCTCAAAAGGTCCCTACCAGGGACCTTAGACTAAAGAAGCGGTAGTTAAGTCATCATAATGCAAAGAGACAGCTTAAGAATCTGGAGTATTAACACCGACGGATGGACCACAAACAGAGTGCACTACGGTAATACTTTCCAACATATCGATTCTGATATCATTCTTATTTCGGAACACGGAGTTAATACAGATATGGACATAATCAAGATATGGAACTATGACGTGTTAACAGTAAACCATTCACAAGAACATTACGACGGAGCAGCCATTGCGATAAAGAAGGGAATCAAATTCAAGCGACTCAGGAACTTGGAAGAATACTACCTCGCCATAGAGGTAGAGATAAGCCTGGGAAAGATGGTCGTGGCCACGGGATACCAGCCCCCAAGACGTGACTATTTGTCTAACTTCACTCTTGCGAGTATATTCGGGCGAAGGGTCCCCACGATATTTACGGGGGACCTGAACGCACGCTGTGCTGAGTCCGGGTATACCCGAAGCAACGGTGCAGGCAGATGCTTGAATACTCTCATGGACAGGAACATCGTCCAGAGACTGGGCCCCGACTTTCCGACATAATACAGCACTTTAGTTACGGGCAGGATGGTGTACCAGTTGTATCCCCCTGCTACAAGTGAAACCTGGAAAAACGGCGCCCCCTCTTGACCCCAGTGTGTTGAGAGAAACTGGTGGTAACTGTCTCGAGTCGTTTTTTACACCTCTTTTTCAACCTTCCAGTATCTTTTCTGAGTCTGAATAGACCCAATAAATGGAGAAAGATGGCGTTAATTGTTCTCTAAAAACTGAATTTGACATTGTCAACCACTTAAACCCTAGGAAACCTGTTAAGATCTTGCTGAAATTTAATCCTATCTTTTTATTTTGGACCCCAAGGAGATGGAAGAAAAAGATGGAAAAAAATGGGGTTAATGAAAAAGGCTGAGAGAGAATGCAAGACCCGAGTTTGCCAGGCCAGCAGGGCGAGATGGGGTTGCACTCAAACGTACAATCTTAAAAATTTCTCGATGAGGTCTGGTTCCATCTTAAGAAAACGCATAGACAACATGGTACATTGTCAGTTCTAATACATACCTAGAACTGGCCCCCTCAGAAACCCCTCTTGAAAGGCTTCCAATAAGTCCTACAAGTGAGACAACTTTAGTCGCTACAACTCAAACAACCACCATACCAGTTAAACAGACCTCTTAACCATCATCATTCTTTCAACTTCACCAATTACCTTTAGGAAACTTGTTAAAGGTCTCACCAGGCGAGATGTACTATGTCCAATAACCTAATTATTATCTCCAGTAGAATATTCTTCGACTATGGTATGGAGGGCAATTCTTCTGCTATATTCTTTCATCTTTGTCTTCTACTGCAGGTGGTGAATACACTCAGAATGGAAGCAAGGGGGATTAGGGGTGCTCCCATTTGCCACTCAGGAGGAATCTTAACACAATGAGTACAACGTGGGTTGCATTGGGTACATGGGTACTTTAAAATATTAAAACTTGTTTTGTGGCGAGCTAAAAAAAATAACAATAAAACAACAACAATAATAATAGTACACATAAAGATCAGTATGACAATCACTGTCAATACTGGGGGTACCCGGGGAGGGTCTCGTTTATAGTAAAGGGAATAGTGCTGAGTTTTTCCATAATTCAGCGAACGTAGATTCTTTGTGGCTCAAAGGAGAGCCAACCAGGAATGTGGATTGAAAACTCCCTTCGTTGACGGAAGAGTAATGTGTGCGAAAGACGGAGGGTGAAGTAGACATCAGTAGTGTGATCAGCTATGTTTATGATGGCGCATGTGGATTGCCTGCGCGGCTGCGCCAGAGTAGGGGCAAGCTTGATTAGCAGGAGTTTTCTAGAAGCGCACCAAGTAGTCACCTCTGTTCAGTCTGTATACTCCCAAACATTTTCACTTCTTCCGTCACCACTTATCGCAATCTTTCTAGCGAATATGCCCTCGTTAGTCTTCGCTTTATTTTTTTAGGTAGATAGTAATAATTATAATGGGAGAGGGAAAATTAGAGACAGCTGCCTACCATTCCTGATCCTTGAGCCCACTATTATTTCCTCCTTCTGAACCCAACACCTTCGGTTAATATATTAACGCTCTAGTTGGACTCACTTTAGCGACCTCTGGTTGACATCCCACCGAGATACGTATCGTACAGTGCGAATCGGTAGCATAAGTCCCGAAACAGACTGATTTTGATATCTCATTCGACTCATGGGATTATTTTACGGAGATTCCAATGCTCCCAGAACATTCATGGCGCTTTGTGAGTCGCTAAAAAATATAATCCCGTCTCCAAACCGGCCATGATGCGTTATCTCCCGTACCGAGCGGTGTATTGAAACTACCTCGACCGTGAAGACACACGCAGCGCCTGGTAGAGCCCCCTGACTTCACAGAGGTGATACGGCGTGGAAGCCGACCCCCTTATGGGACTTGGAGCCATCTGGATTCCCTGGCACGGATCTAGCATGACAGGAAGTCTGCTCTCAAAAGGACGAACACAATATTTCCAGCGTTGTAGAAGCTTCGGGAGCAGAGGCGTGACACAAATAGTCAAAGGTGGTACCCTCCAGGGTGGCGTCCTGGGCAGAACCAGTGGCGCCATCAGACCGAGAGCTACCCCGAACTCTTGAAGACGTTTTCTAGCCCTAAACCCAAAGAAATTGGGATATGACTGGCGTCTCTCGGTGGCATAGGCACCGTCGAGATCGGCTGCGGATGCCGAGAGCTTTGAGATCCGTTGGTGACTGAGAGAGGCACGGGGCTCGAGCGTACAGGCGGATAATGCGCTTTGCACGACGCAGAGCGAGTGGCTTTTTCCCACCATCGACAACTAGGCTATCAATGGGGGACGTGTGGAAAGCACCGGTTGCCAGGTGGATCAAGTCCACCTTTGGCAATACACGCTTGGCTGCGTAAAACTTCCATCAGTACTCAAGCTTTGAACGAACAAAGGATCGATATAAAAGTAAACCAGTAGCCCTATCAGCACCCCAAGTGCCGAACCCGATGGAACGAAGAATGTCCATATTGAGGGTACAAGACACCCTAATACTGCGAATATGAACCTCCTAGGTTTAGGTGTTGGTCGAAAATAAAACAAAGGAAATGGTACAAACCCACCACTTCCAGGCGAAACCTGTTTTGGAACAAGTCCGAAAGATGTGGTTAAATGCCTGTTGGATTCGATGTTCCAAAGTTAGCATCTGGGTCGCCCCAAAGAGATCAAAAGGTCGTCTACGTAGAGAGTAACGAGAACATCTTCCGTCAGTACCGAGGTGATACCTTTAATGTTCAGGGCAAAGAGTGTAACGCTGAGGACACTTTCCTTCAACACTCACTTTTTTTGCCCCATTCGGAATGAAAGACTCCCTCCCCTGACACACAAACACACACACACACACACGTATGCATAATCGACGATCTCGCATTAATATAGGAATGAAAAATGGGAGGTTTCCCTTCCCCCTCATTGTGCCGAGAGTCTCCATGATACAGTATCGCCATGCGGTATCATAGGCCTTCTCCAGATCGAAAAACACCGTAGCTTAGTGCTGTCTACGAAGGAAGGCCTCGCAGACAGCATTTTTTAGTCGGAGCAGAGCATCTGACGTGGAGTGGAATTTGCGGATGTCGCAGTGTGCAGAAGAGTGGTGGCTTCCGCTGTCCAAGAAAAAGGTTAGTCTAACATTTACCAATTTCTCCATCAACTTGCACATGCAGGAGGTTTAAGAGAGTGGGCGAAACCCGGCGGGAGTAGGTTGATCTCTTCCCAGTTTGCGAAAAGCGAACACAGTAGTCATTGGCCAGAATTCTGGGACGGTACCTTCTGGCCAAATACTGTTAAACAGATCTCCCAAAAATGCCATGTTTCGCTTATCTAGGTGTAGAAGCATGGTATACGGGCTATCGTTTAGACCATGGGCAGTATCTGCGCATGAAGCGAGAATGGAACCCAACTCGCATAACGGAAACCTGTCGATGAAAGGTTCCCGCCTCTTGAGGTAAAGTCCAGTCAGTGGCCTTTAGCAGCATATCCGCTTGAGAATGTGGAGAAAGCGGTCTCGAAAGTCTCCGCCAGGGATGCGAGGTCCGAGATTGCAGTCTCGTTTTCCTGGAGAATGAGAGGGAGGGGGAGAGTCTTGCGAAAACTTGCTCCGATCCTTTTAAGTCGCATCCACACCTCTAAAGAGTGATCTTATCTGAAGTGAAGACACGTACGTTGGCTAGGAAGAGAGGCGGACGGGCTTCGAAACATAAAAGCCCGTCGTTCGACGAAATTCAACGATGGTGAAATCGTTCGGGCGGCGCTTATATCTTATGTAGGCATATCGCTTCTGTCTGACAGTCGAATCACACTCGGCCGACCACCAAGGAAGCTAACAACGTGAAAAACGACCAGGGGTTCTAAGAATAGTAGTTAGACCCATGCCGATGAGATAAACAGAGAAAAACTCAACTGCCTCATCCACCGACCTAAATTCCTTGACTGCGACAGAGAAATCAGTAATTTCCGAAGCCTGGACTGGACGGGGCGCTGAGACGCATCAGCAAGGCGCCCGATAAAAACACATCGCCGTCCCCTTACGGGGAAAAGAGTAACATCCCCGTAAAAGGGGCGGGGCGTATAGACTAGTGCACCTAATACCAGAAGCAGCGACACATCCTCTCGTCTCCAATACTCCTGGCAGACTATATTGAGGCTACCTGAGCTTTTCTCGACACTTTTTTACCAGTCCAATTTTTACATATTTTCCAGGTGAGCGGCAATTTTTGCAGGCTAATCGCAAAGCAACTTTCGTCCATTCATCCCTGGCCGGGGCTACGAGGAGGGGTTTCAACCCTCCCTCTTGGGTCCGGTAGGGGGTATTGAACATGCCTGCTTTCTTCTCGCTATTACTATCCTCCTTGCAAATGGGCGTCGGAAGTAGCAGGGACAACTGGAGGATTGCGGGCCCTCCAGACCTCAATGCATTTCGGAAGATATGGGGCTATATATTTTGCATACATTTTCACTTCCCTCATTTCACCATTTTCTTCACAGATCTTCCCTTACAATAGTTCCGGGGGAGATTCCCTCGTTGGTTTCCCCTCTCTCTCTCTCTCTCTCTCTCTCTCTCTCTATATATATATATATATATATATATATATATATATATATATATATATATATATATATATTAAATTTTGAAGAAAAATGTGCTAATAGATGAAACACTGTTTCACTCAATAATGAGTAAATAAATATACAAGAAAACCACTGTTATTGGAGCATAAAGTTTATTATTATTATTAAAACGGGACTAGTTTCGATAGGTAGTTTCCCATATCATCTTCAGCCGTTAACTAAGAGAAATCGACAAAGAAAACTGAAATATTGGAATATATAAGAACAGGCAACCGACATTAATCTGGAGGCGTTTAGCTTTAGGTGATTAACAATATCCTTTAGAATGAGGTAGTACTAAAAAGGTGAAGTTAGTGTATGTGAGTTTAGTTGCTTAAACTAAGAAGCAAAACAAACGAGAGAATTTAGATCAATCGATAGAATGGAATATATATATATATATATATATATATATATATATATATATATATATATATATATATATATATATATATATATATATATATGTGATGAAAATTAATGCAATATCGCAAGAAAAGATGAGGAATTAAACCACATTCTCCGAAGACAATTTAATTCAGAACAGTTTCGGTGTATCTCACACCCTTTTTCAACTGACACTGGATAGAAAATATAAGAAAGGTGCATATAAGCATAACACAAGGTCAGATCGTGAAAGATCCCCTCTTTTTTTCCCAATCCCCTACTTGTGGCTAGTCATGGGATTGGGGGAAAAAAGAGGGGATCTTTCACGACCTGACCCCGTGTTATGTATGTAAGCACGTTTCTAATATTTTCTATCCAGTGTCAGTTGAAAAAGGGTGTGAGATACACCGAAACTGTTCTGAATTAAATTGTCTTCGGAGAATGTGGTTTAATTCCTCATATATATATATATATATATATATATATATATATATATATATATATATATATATATATATATATATATATATATATATTATGGAGCTACGTAGTCCGAGTGGGGTGTTTGGAAAGTTAGGGAGGTCGCGCAACTCACCTGAATGCACCTGCCAATGAGTTTCCATTGTGTGGGGGTGGGGGTCTTCAGAGGATTGATGATAATCCAACAGTGGCGGTAACGGTTATTATGAATAAGAAGGGCGCATGCGTTGTAGGCTACTAAATCCCCTCAAACATATTCACCTCATTATAATAGTGTATAGGAGTAATATTTCAATGGCGCAGAAGGTCTATCACCCTTTATAAACCCACAAAAACTATTTTAATCCGATTATACAGCGTTAGAATTCTTCCACGACGCTACCTACTATTTTTATTGCTATGAGTCTGCCTAAGTTACACTCGCGCGCGCGTTTCAGGATTTGTTGGCGACTCTGCCCTTTTCCCCTCCTAACGGAATGTCATTTTCCTGATGGAAACCGTGTGTCAAAGTTGTTGTTTCAACGTTCGCTATCTAACCATTTTGTGTGAGGATAAATCGAAGTTTATTAACTTCCTTTTTGAAAATTAACTCATACATAAAGAGGTGATGTCTCCTACGTGCGGAATTAGTGATAATTAATGAACAATTTCAGAATATAATAATAATAAGTCTTTTGTAATGCACTCTTCAAGGCCTGAGGCCTTCCCAGAGCGCACGTTGTGCTGAGATGAGAATGGAAATTCAAGAGAGGGAGAAGACCTGATTTCAGCAGGAAGAGCATTCCACAACTTAGGGGCGCAGATTGAGAAGGAGCAGCCCCCCATTGAGCAGAGGGATGAACGAGGAATATTCAAAAGAGGTGCATGTGATGACCGAAGGGCCCAAGGGACATGGCGTGGCGAGATGGCAGAAGAGAGGTAAGACGGGGCCTTGTTGTTTAGGGCCTTAAATGTGAAGAGAAGTATCTTGAAGTGAGTACGGGAACTGGCAGGGAGCCAGTGCAGTTCATACAGCGAGGGTTTCGAGGGAGATAAGCGAGGGCGACAAAGGAGAAGCCGGCGGCATAGTTCTGTACAAGTTGAAGGGGGTGGAGAGAGGAGGATGGCAGATTCACAAGCAGTGAGTTACAGTAGTCAAGGCGTGAGGTGATGAAGGCATGAACAGCAGTCTCAAGACTTTGGCGATCAAAGTGAGAGTTAATGCGAGAGAAGTTACGAAGGAAACATAGAGAGGATTTGCTGACATTGCGAATATGAGGCTTAAAGGAGAGATGCTCATCAAAAACAACACCCAGATTCGTAACGCAGTCAGAGAAAATGATAGTATTACCGCCCAGAGTAAGCGAGGGAAAGAGAGATTTAGATTTTTTGACAAGAGCAGGGGTGTCGACGAGGAGGACTTCAGTTTTAGAGTGATTAAGCCTGAGGAAGTTGGTACAGAGCCAGTCAGAAATGGAGGAGTAGGCAGCCAGGAGGTCAGTGATAGAGTAGGCAAGAGACGTGGGGGATGAGAGTCATAAGCATATAGGTAGGAGGATAGACCGAGATTACGGAGAAGGGAACTAAGAGGGAGAAGGTAGATACGAAATAGTAGTGGACCAAGGACAGAGCATTGTGGCACTCCAAAGCGAATGGGGGTAGAGTTGGATGAAACGTCCTCAATCACAACGGATTGGGTACGAGACGAGAGTTAAGAGAGGAACCAGTCAAGCACGGTGCCTGATATGTCGAGGAAAGAGTAGAGACGATCAAGTAGGACGGTATGGTTAATAGTATCGAAGGCAGAGGAGAGGTCGAGTAGAACGAGGATGGAGGCACAATCCCTGTCCGCGGCTCTTCGTAAGCAATCGGACACATTGAGAAGGGCGGTTTCTGTGGAGTGACCTGACTTGAAACCAGATTGATAGGTTTCATCAATGTTACAGGCCACCATGTGACTGTAGATGCGTGAAGCAACCACTCTCTCCAGAACCTTAGAGAGGAAAGGAAGTTGCGAAATTGGGCGATAATTGGAAGGGTCAGTGGGGTTCAGTTGAGGCTTTTTAAGAATCGGACAGATGTGGGCACGTTTCAAGGAAGAGGGAACAAGACCAGTTGCAAGTGAAGTGTTGAACAGGTGAAGACGCTTTGGGAGGATAGCAGGCAGAATTTTACATAACAGTTTAGGCGGAAAAATTTCCTTCGGGAAGCCCGATTTCTTAGAACGCGAGAGCAGGGCTGTAAGCTCCAACGCGGTCACAACAGGGAAAACGATAAGCGTCTGAGGCGGGAAGTCAAGGATAATGGCAAGAGCTGGGACAGAAGGCTGAGGGAGGGAGGCACGGAAGTTAGTGACCTTATCTGCGAAGAAATTCGAGAGAGTAGCAGGGCTAATGGGTGGGGAGACCTGGGCTGGGGAAGTAAGACGGGAGAGCAGACGGAAGACGGTATGGGGATCATTCCTATTATCAGTAAGCAGATTATGTGAGTAGGCTTCACGAGCAGATTTTAATTTCACCACGTAGGAAGCTGTCGCAAGTCGGAACGCCAGCGAGAGAGAAGTCGTGTCTTGCCCACGGGTGCGAGCCTTTCTAAGGACTCTTTCATGGGCACGCATGGACTGCCTAGCACGCAGGAGTTCCATATAGTACCAAGGGACATGGTGACAACGGGAGTTCGAAGGGGTGACAAGGGGGGAGTGGGCATTAAGACAAGTGAGAAGGGGTTGCTCCAAAGAAGAGAGAATCTGGTCAGGAGAGGCAGAAGCATCAATGGGAGAAATTTTGGAGGCCACATCATTAGATAGGGAGGGAATATCAATGGAGGCAAGTCGCCGGAGAGGCTTAGGATTATGAGACAGCTGGGAGGTATATGGAATGGGAGAGAGAAGTTAAGGTTTAGAAGGAAGTGATCAGATATAGCATTGGACAAATTTGTAGTCGTCAGGTTGGAAATAAGACAGTCAGAGATTACAAGGTCTAAAATGTTACCGTGAGAGTGGGTAGGGAAAGAAACGTGTTGGGTGAGGGAGAAGAGATCAAGGATTTCAGAAAAGGCTTTGAAATTAGGATTGTGGCCAGGAAGGTTGAAATCACCGAGGATTAGCAGCGAACCAGTGGGGGAGAGGCCAGCGAGGAGGTTACTAAATTCATAAAAAAAGCTCGAGGGAAGAGCTGGGGAGGGAGGGGCGGTAGAGGACTAAGATAGTTAGAGAAGGGGTGGAATCAGAGACATTGATGAGCGCCTCAAAAGAAAGAAGAGGGGGAGAAGGCAGATTATTCAGAGGGATGGAGGCACTGTGAATGAGAGCAACTCCACCACTGCGAGAGTTACGGGAGGTATGGGAGTGGACGTAACCATCAGGGGTAGCGAGATTTAAACAGCAAGCAGAAGGGGCAAGCCAAGTTTCCGTGAGTCCAAAGAGTCTACATCCGTGAGTCTACATCAAGCTGCAAGTTTGAAAAATCGGCTTTTTTGGGGACTTATTTTTTCGAACGCACACCACTTCCCCGCGACAATCTTGTGGATTGCGTATTGGTTTGTTTGCAACAAACTGACCTATACTGAAATCTGCGGACAGGTAGGAGTCTCAGACAGAATCTTGGTGGACAGGTTTAGTTTGTCTTGAGAGTTGATATATTTAATTCATTATATCGAAGAATGCTCAGAGAAAATGGCGCCCCTGGGAAAAATGTAATAAGAGACGAGACTAAATACTTTGGTTTAGGTAAGGTTTGTTTAGGTTACGGAAGAAACGGTGAATGTTATTTTCTCTCTGAGTAACGATGTATAAGGTTAGGGCTAGTGGGTTAACTAAACTTGTTTAGGTTTGGTAATTCTAGATATTAACGCAAAAAAAAATCGTTAACGGATCGTTACTAAACATCCTTAAATAACCTACTGCCCATATCCTTCTATATCGTTGTTCTTAAAATAAAAAATAACTAATATTAACATTAAAAACAAACCAGAGTGTAACGCTGTTTCATTTCATTTCAAGGTGGCTCGTAGGAAGAATTCGTGAAATACAGAATTGTGTTGAAATATCGAATTTTCGTTACTTTATAAAGGGTGATACACCCTCTCCGCCATCGAAATATTACTACTATACAGTATTACAACGATGTGGATGAGTTTTACGTGATTTAGTATCCTAAAACGAGTGCGTTCGTCTTACTCAAACTTATCGCGGTAACATAAGAAAAAGAGTCTGCAAAAGACAAATCGATAATACTTCAGTTTAGGGGCGCACGCTAGGGGGCGCTGTTTCTGGGCTACAATTTGGGCTACAATCTAGGCCTTATGACATCGGACGGTAGCTTCAAAGGGGGCCATTCACGGCGTTGTATTTGCTTTGTTATTTTGTTTTTTTCCTTTCTTCTTATTATTTAGTAAATGCCTGCACTTCTACTTAATTATATTATTTAGTAATGCATTGATTTTTTTTATAGTTACTAATGTATTAAACTTTGTATGTTTTATTTAACTATTTTTGTGAAACTAAACCATTAATTTCACACACTGGCAACTTTAATTTACCCTTTTTCAAACATTGGCAATTCTGAAACCGAGCAGTTAAAAGAGCGCGATTCCCGTGCATACGGTTTGTTCGACTTCAATACGACTTGTGTTAATTCCTCGGTCAATATAATAGATATTTCTATAGGTCGTGGTCTCATTTAAAAGAAGCGCGGCTCATTTATAATAGTGAAAGGTGAAGATTCGGTAAACCTGAACATCTGCGTCACGCGTTCGCCTCCGCTGTTCCCCGGTCCTGGCCGCATAATATTTCGTCCATGTTCCAATATGTTTCACCTTTTTTGACTAATTTCGAGTTACGGCTCGTGAAGGAGGTCGCCCTTCAACTTGGTCCCGATAGATTTCGGCTGAAATCTATTTCCAAAGTAACTAAAAAAATGTTAATTTTTGGCGGCAATAGCCTACATTAGGCGGTGCTATCGTCTTTGTTATTTTGATAAACGTGCTATCGGTTCTGCACGTTTATCAAAATAATAAAGACGATAATGTCGCCTACTTTAGGCTATTTTCGCCCCAAAAATAACAGCACCCCTTATCGTGCGCCCCTAAACTGAAGTATTACCGACAAATCAATAGCTTATAGAGGCAGTTCCTGTTCCAGTTACCAAGTTCAGCCCCGCCTAAATCATTTTCAATCTATTCTTAAAACTGTCCATGGAAGACGCTTCTATCACATGACTATTGACTAGTGAGCCTATTCCATTCATCTACAACTTTATATGCCTCCTCTATTATAACCTTTTACCCACCTGAAGGCTTCAATCAAATCTCCTCGAACAATTCTTTTTGTAGATATATTCTCCTTTTATCATTTTTTTAAGTGTCAGCAAGGCCATAAGTCACCGTAATTTAAATTTCAGCCTCCCATCTCAAGCCTTTAACTACATATAAGGTAAGCTCCTCAACCCAAGAATCATCTTAGTCGTCTTTCGTTGAACACACTCAAGAAAACTAATATACATCCTATAATACTGTGACCTAAATTGGACCCTATAATCAAGATCAGGGTGACCAGATTTTGAAAACTGAAATAAGGGACCCCTAAATTGGAGAGGGAGTTGAACAGTATACAGGACACATAAACTTACGTGAACTTACGCACGCAGCACGAAGTCCCTCTCAGCTGGGGTCCAGATTGTTAGGACCTACTCCATTGACCTTTCGTTTGTTTTAAGGTTTGTTCATTGTAGATTTTGCTACAAACTACTGTTCATTACATGTGTCAAAGCATTACAATATTGCAATCATGCATATTTTGCAGCTTTAAAGGATATTATAACTAGAGTGACTTACCATACTATATTGAGTAAACTGCAGAAAATAAAATAAATATGATGAAAACCTTTCCATAATCCTTTTAAAATTATTTTCCCCCATTGTTGTTAGTATGCTATTTTTCATTTGTCATACTTTGCACTGGATCCAACTGCTCTCAAGAGATGGTATTTGGTTTGAGCATATGTAATGAACTCAGAAACAGGACAGTGTGAAATTGCACTTTACCTGTAGCTCAGATTTGATCAGCTCTGCACTTCACCGGTTCATACACCTATTCCATCGTTGCCCCATCAGAGAGAACACACTCTCTCCACTTGAGCATTTGAAGGGAGAATGCTCAGTACAAATGACAACAGGGTGAAGAGGTTTTTAAACACCCTTGCATTCGATGAATATATTGTTCCACTTCTCATTGACTGTCATATCTTGGTCCATGTTTGGCAACAGAGAAGTAAGAATGCAGAATTCATCATGGAGCCCATCAACTGATAATTCATCTTGTAGATTAAGTTTTTCCACACAGTCTATAAGAGATTTGAAAGCTAGTTCACCATTCAAGGTCAGGCGTTTCAGAACACTAAATGGACTACTAGCAGAGGTGTCAACCCAGTTTTCAATGGGGGTAGCTCTTTTGAAGAAACTGTAGAAACTTTGGTAAATTTCCTCCCTCTCTTTGTCACACAGATTAGCAAGAGCACACTGTGTTGATATCCAAACAAGCCATCTGTGCACTTCCTATTCAGCTTGTCATAAAGACTCTTGACAACATCATACAGCTCAGGGAAAGATGTAGAAGCTGACTGGAGCATGAGGCTCGCCTCCTCGACTCCAAATATTGAAAATACAGGACAGACGGCGTCCCGGGAAGGGTCGATACGAACGCGAGATAAATTCTATAAATATGGGACAATCCCGTAAAATACGGAACGTCTGGTCACCCGAATCAAGATGCCAAGTACACTTTCAGAATGACATCATCACTCCTATTTCTCACACTCTTCCCAATAAATCCTAATACCCTATTAGCTCTATTCCTAGCACTTAACCATTGCTTTCTAGGCAGAAATTACAAGGGCACCTAAATCTCTCAGAATCGAAGTTAAACCTTATAATCGTACCCAAATTAGTGCCATCAACACACTTGTTCAGATCACTAATTATACCTCTGTCGATATTATTAATATAAATCAAGAACAGCAACGGCCTCAACACCGACCCCTGAGGAACCCCACTGGTAACATTCCCTCATTCAGATTTAATCCCACCTATACTAACTCAAGAAGCGTAGGTATGACACCCTGTCAATAAAGCCTTACTAAAATCCAAATAACAATATCGTAATTCTCATCTCTATCTGCAGCATCATACACCTTTCTATTAAAAAAAATAACCAACGACTGCATACAGTCCAGCCACAACTCAGGACGGGGGGGCAAGAGTGGGTCTTTTAAGGATCTTTTGAGATACTTCTCCAATCAGGTTCTCTAGGTTAACTCCGGTACTCCTGAGTTTTCAAAAGGTTCCCGTTTTTACTCCCTCTCTTCTTTCATGTTGCTTTAGATACCCGTGGTTCGGATCTCACATTAAACTGTAGGTCTCCGTTGAGGAATAAAACACCTAGGAACGAGTGCAGATCGGTGGTAGACGGGGAAATAGTGGCCTATTACTTTTTATCGTTACCTCGAACAATAACTGAGAGATAAGGAATAATTAGTAAAGATAAACATAAGCAAGAAGAACGGATGCATATGTGGGCCTCCCTAATGTATAAACCTTATTGAAGAGAAATGCATTGTAGAAATGAAGAAGGAAATTGTAACTGTACACCAGTTATTAGCATCTGCCTTGGTAAGAGATCGTCTGAAACCGAGGGATGCTTCTGCTAGCATAGTGTACTGTCAACGGCAGCAGGCTTATGCAAGGCGGATCTTGCACATCTACGCTTTTATTTATATTTTTTTATCACAAAGGTAATGCTATGATGGTGCCAAGGGAAGGAGTAAGGGTGCCAAGACTATGCCCAAGGGAATCGAGGCATCCATTCATTTGGTGAAGAGCCAGTAGTTACTCCACAATTTCACTGTTCGTTAATACGATTATGCAATAGTTTATTTTTATGGCAGTATTTGGCATTCTATGTTTTTTTTTGTTTCTTTTACTTTGGGCCTCTTGGCTGACTTAGTGAAAAGGAAAGTTGTGGAGCTAAAAAGCCACTTTAGAGACAACTAGAGCACAATACGGATAATAGGAATTTAAAAAAATAAAATCTAACTTGTGAAAGGAGAATTGATGATAATAAATGGAAAAAGGAAAAATCTTTGTAATCGTACGTGCGTACATGATCTAATTAAAAGGGTCGATGGTGATTGCAGTCAAAAGGACAGGAGTCCAGAATGGTCTCGTTAAATATTAAATTTGGGGGTCAAGAAAGTACCTTCCAAGCTTCAAACCAACTAGAATCACCATAGAAAGGGAATCATTTTCTAAAGTCTTTAACAACATGTGGCCCCAAAATCCAAGGAAATTTATGTGAGAAATTTTCAGAATTGAATTACATCATCCACGGAGCTTATTGAAATATAACGATGCTTTTTGCGATCTATGAGTGAACGGGGGCCAAATAGAACCCTAAAAACAGTTGGAGAATAGAAAGAAATTAGTAAGCAGTCATTGGGGCTGCTTCGATGCATCGCCAAATCATGGTTCACTCATTGAAATAAAAAGTCATTAAGGAAGGAATGTCAAATACAATGGCCACTACCATTTGCAACAGATACGAGACTAAATCGGCAGCTCGACCACTGCTGCAGAAAATCAAGAAAAGAAGTGGTTTACGCTCACATGTGACTAAACCACACAAGAATCACCCATGAATACCGTTTCTCCACCCCCATCCCCTCCTCACTGTACAACCTGCGAAACACAGAACGCCTTTTAACAGTTCCTCATAACATGCAGGAAATATAGACGCACCCGAACTCTAACTTCTGAAAGAAACCCTACCCTAAAGAAAACCCTATAATTAATCAATCCCTAGAGCGTGGAGAGCCTACTACTCTATTACGTAAATGAAACAAAACTTTTTCCTACAAATCTAAACAAAACAAAAAAACAACCTGAATAAAATCATACCTATTTAGACCCAAATAATAGTGAAAGAGTGTATAAAACTTTAAAAAACAACAACAAAAACAACTCAAATGAACCATGATAAGGTCTCCTTTTCTCCTGATATCTTATCTTTACCGGATTCGGAATAAAATTAACAAAAGTAAACAAACTCAAAATGCGATTTAAAACAAAAGAAATCCGGGGACGAATCACGAACAAAGAGAGCGAAGCGGGACATTGATCGGCAGGTTGGCAAGATGCATCCGACGAGAATTTGGCTAATCTTGGATTGGCTGCGTGACGCCCTTGATTCACATAATTTGAGATGTGATTCACCCGTTGCATTTTTTTTATCAAGGAGAGTCGTTCATATATAAATGTATCTTTATCTTCATTGAGAGTGTGGGTATGGTAGGCGTGTTGTGCGAGAGGCATTCTACAAATTACACTTCTGTTGCCCTTTGTGCATTTGGTATGGTTGTGAAATTACATTCAGACCGCAGTGATTTGGTGTAGCACTCACCCATTTCTTGACACGCTTCCAACTATATTTAAACCCATCTATCTTTCTATTAAATAAGAAAGGATTAATGGGGGCATCGCCGGGAAAGATTTTGAAAGGGGATTGACAAAGCGGTGAATTAGGGGAAGTGAAAATATGTGGCAAGGAAGGTGAGAGCCCACCCTTAACCTGATTCCATTAAAAAACGGCAAGTCACAATTCTTTTTCTTTATAATTTTTTGGGCGCCCAGTAGTCTCCTCTTTTAGGTTAACTGAGCTACTTCCATTCCCCACACATATTCAATCCCCTTCCCCTCCATAGGACCAGATTTTGTGTAGAAACAGGGATAGGAGAGTTACGCGTTTTTTTTTGTCCCAGTAAACTAAAGTAGTTCATTTTTGGAAGCTACTTTATTCACCTTGACTATAGTATCACTTCCCATAATTTCACCACTTTCTTTCCAAACTTTCTTGGCGGAAGATGCCCTCGTTAGTTTGGAGTATTTTGTTATCGTTCAAGAAGAGGGAAACCAACACCAGCAGGGGGCGCTATTCTTGACAAAGGAATTTAGGGAAGGGGGCGCTATTCTTTACTCGGTAAAGTTGAGGTCGTTATTCTTGCCATGGGGTGTCCTCAAGGACGTTTACATAACCACAGATGGTTAGGTTAGATTAGCCCATGTTAACCTAACCTAACCGAAAAACCATCGATATTGGGGCCCTACAAGTCAAGTTTGGTTGCTTGGCCTAGTAGATGCTAGTAATTTACCAGTAGATGGGTATATGGAAGTAGTTGACTACAAAGACCAAGGACACTTTTGCTAATAATCGAAACAGTGGTGAGAGATGGATCAATTATAACCTTTAGTGATGAATGGCGAGACCACAGAAATCTGGCCAATAATCCAAATTACCAGCACAGAACCTTCAACCAATCTTTGTGCTTCTTTAATTCACAGAGAAGCGTTCAACCACAACATATTGAATCGTATTTTGGGGAAAACGCAAGGCAAAAATGAACTGCATGCGAGGATTTAAACGCGAATTTCTTCCAGGTTATTTAAAAGTTCATGCGGATGGAAAACAATAAAGTAAACAGGTTAATTAATTTATGTAACACAATTGCCACTTAATTTATTTTTTAATAAACTAGTATAACCTTCATTTTCATTAAAGTGAAGATCACATATGTTTAGTTATTTTCCTTTGCATATTTATATTGTAGTTGCTATTCCTGACGGGAACTTTTGGGGTTCATATTCTCGACACGGTAAAAAGGGGTTCCCTCTTTTTGACGTCTTCCCCTTTTTAAATATTATATATTGTATCATCGAATAAATATTTGAGTCAAATATTCCAGGGAATATGAAGATCACACTGTAGGAAAAAGAAAAAACTATGGTTTCGAGCGCTTTCACGTTTGGGGTTAGTATAGCAAGTGTAGGCCAAGAATGGTCTTTTGCAGTCTCCTTCTTTTCTTATGTTCTTATGTTAACCGCTACTTGCTTGGCGTGGGTGAAGAGCGTCCACCAGACGTGCCCGATGCACTGTGAAGTGGATACTTGTTGTTATAGCAACAGCATACTATTACTTGGCGTACAGTACATTTTTCATTGCGTTACAAGTTACAAGGAGTTACAAGGAGAAGAAGTACCTCAGATGAGGCACTCCTTAGAAGATGAAACTTCCTACGTTAATCTAAATTCAGCTCTCCTTATTGGCAGGCACTATAAAATTCCTATCACCACAACATTATGTTCTAAATTATATGTTGTCGAGTCGCCTTTGAACTGTTTGACACTGCTACTATGGACAACTACCACTGGCAGTCTATTCCTCGTGTCGCAGATGTAGTACGTGAAGGACTTACCCACTGAAAGCATATTAAATCTAGGCAACCCCACCTTACCTCCGCGATTTCAAGTCGCATTCCGGTCAAGGGTAAAATACCTCGTGTTGTCGACATTTTCGAAACCCTTCAAAAGTTTGAAGGTCTCTATGAGGCGACCCTCGCAGTCTCAAGTGAAAAGAGAACGAGCCCTTGCAGTCTCTCCGGGTATGTCTTTTTCTTTAGTGATGGGGTCGGTTTCGTGGTCCTGATTTGCACCGTTTCCAAACGATCGATGTCTTTTTGATAGTAAGGATACCAGAACTGAACCGCGTATTCTAGGTAAGGCCGCACCAGTGAGTTGTACAAGGGCAGAACAACCTCCTTGTTCCGAAAGCTGAATTGCCTCCTGATGTAACCCATCAGGCGCTGAGCCCTCTTCTCTACCTGTAAGCACTGCTTCGAGAATTTGAGATCGCTGCTAATCAGCACACCTAAGTCCACGGCATCAGTTGACTGAAGACGAATACCTTGGAGCTCGTAGTATGACCGGGGCTTCGCATACCCGATGTACATCACCTTGCACTTGTCCAAGTTGAAAGGCATCTGCCACTTGTCAGACCACTCGCCGATCACCCGTAGGTCCTCCCTTAACCCCTCGATATTTTCGGGCGTCGCTATGTTCGATCCAATTTTTGTGTCGTTGGCAAGAGAACCGCTTGTGGTAGCGCTGAAAGAGAAAGGGGGTGGTAAAGGGGATTTTTTTTACCACAAGAGTCTGGCGAATAGGAAAGCCTTTCACCGTGATCCGTAGTCCTAGAAACAGTCCCAGGGTGGTCATTCATAAGAACCCTGCGGCGATCTTTAGAATCCCATGGATTAACCGGGACGCAAACGCGCGTCCCGGTTACCAGACCTTGAGCAGGAGCATAAGGGTGCTAGTCAGGATGCACTATGTCACTACTTAAGGCCACCTCTCCCCCCTGGTTACCAAACGTTCCGCCACCACCGGTACTTGGGCGTAAAAGGATACATAAGGAAAAAATAAAGGTGGCAAAGTTAAACATAGAAAGTATGGAGCCTAGGCAGTCTCAATCAAGTTGACCCTGACGGGGGCACTGGGCTCAGTAGGCTGTGCAGCATCACCAGGTACCGGTGAAACGGTCTACAGGGAAAACTTCGTTGCGGGCGAGTAGTTGGGGCTGAATTGCAGCACTTGGTCTAGTGGAAAGTGTATGGACGCCATATTCCACGCTTGAGTTATTTTCGACACCACGTTTGCTTGACCCCATCCGAAAGTCTTCTCGCTAATTTTCATTTAGGGTTGATCCGCTCTTGGGCCAACCTGTCGTTGCGACCTCTCCAGGTCCACATAAACTCGAACTTCTTGTTTTGAGATGGGTATTTTCGCGCTCATATCCTTACTTATGTATTATCATAATAATATCATAGGATGTCTCGTGATCCTCACTTCCCTTTACTATTCTTCTTCGGGCTACTTCGCTTAGATATTATCATCTACGTATCAAAGGAAGCGACATGAGAGGGACAATGATAACAATTATTTTTCTAATTATCATTTCTATTCGAGAGGCTGTTCTCTGGAGAGGGTCGCAGCTCTCCAGAAATTTACCCTAATTCCACAGTTAAAGCAGATCCCCCTATGGCTGTTGGAGACGGAAGGGGGACACAGTTCCCCAGATGTCACCTGCAGCATACCCATGCTATACCCAACACAACTTTATGGATGCGATAATAACAAATTTGCTAAGTCACAGAATATTCCATGGGAAGATGGGTATTGTGTTGTAAAGAATCTGCCCTTGGTGTTAAGCGTGCTGTGTTGAGAAGAGCGGGGCTATGGGGTGGTGTGGGAATGTTTTTTGTTGCATATATGTCGCCATGGGGTGATGGGCATTGCGTTGTAAAAGAGCATGACCATGGGATATTGGGCATTGCGATGTAAAGATTGTGGCCATGAGATGATGGGGCATTGTGTTTTCAAGATCGTGCCTTAGTGTAATGGTTGTTGAGTACTAAAGATCGTAACCATGTTATTCTGGGTTCGTAGTTAAGATGTTGATCATGGAGTGATTGATGTTCGGTTGTAAAATATTGGTTATTGAGTCATGGGTTTGTGTGATACCTATAGATAATGGCTATGGGGTGATTGAGGTTGTGTTGTATAGATCGTGGTCATTGGGTGATGCTGTGTATAATAGATACTGTGACCATGGGGTGAAGTGTTTTGTTGTAAATATAATTTCCATGGTGTGATGGCTGTTGTGCTGTATGTATCCTGCCATGAGCTGATGATAGGTGTGTAGTAAAAACTGAGACCATGTGATAATTAATGGCCATTGTAAATATCGTGATGTTGGTGTGATGCATGGTAAAGATCAGGACATTCGGGATATGTGTGTGGTGTTGTAAGATCGTGGCCGTGGTCTTAGAGATATTGTGACCATGGAGTGATGGTTTTATTGTATAGATCGTGACCATTGATGGGTATTGTGTTGTAAAGATCTTTGACATATGGTTATGGGTGTCGAAAAGGTACGAGTAGTGTCTCTGGGTTGATGGGTGTCGTAGAATAGGGTCAAGTTAACCCATTCTGGGTTTCGAGTGCGTGAGAGATTTATAATGCAGGTTGGCCAACAGTCGATTCTCTTAGAGGTTCCGGGATGATATAAAACGGGTACAGAAATAACTTTACTAGTAAGCAAATTAATATTATTTGACAAGGTTAAAAGGAGTTTTAAAACAAACTATATACACATTAGATGTACACGGGTCTCAGCGGCTAAGAGAGAGGGGGAGATTTGGTGGGGACGGACACCGTACAAACAAACGAACAATATTGACCGAGGGGCGCTCGGATGACCTTGAGCGTATACGAAGCCGACGATAAAGGCTTGCGCTGGAGGGTGGGCGCTTGCACAGGAGAGTTGCGTGTTGCTGTTACCTCGAAAATTTGGTCCGAGGGAGTAATCCTTGCCTTGGCGCAAAGTTCAAATAATAGTCTCTTGACAATGACTATTGTGGGATGAACTTAGATCTTGCTTTCATGTAAAACACGTATCGAGACTGAGCGCGTTGCGTTTGAGGAGCGGGTGGAAACGGATCGAGGCAGACTCACGTGAATTAGCGAGAATAATGGGAGCTTGAGGGGTTATGCGAGAATTATGCAGAGTCCAACGGGACGCGAATAGCGGGTACCGACGGGGGGCGGGCAGAGGATAATGACAAGGCAGGGCGGGCGGCGCAACTGACGGTGGAGGGCGGGCGGCGGATACTGACTTCCAACTCTAGCGCTGGAGGATTTATAATGGGGTCGAATGAGGTTTTCCCTCCTCCGTCCGAATGGGAGGGTTCAGGGTCCGACGCATCGGCAGACGAGAATAGTCTCTTGGCCTCTCACGGCGTCTCATAATTTCGCACCTCCATTAGCGCAGACAAAAAGGGTCGCCCAAGTGTTTGTTGTCTCTCTCTCCATTGAAGGGCGAGGCGGCGCGTCTCTCTCTCTCTCTCTCTCTCTCTCTCTCTCTCTCTCTCTCTCTCTCTCTCCATTGAAGGGTGAGGTGGCGCGTCTCTCTCTCTCTCTCTCTCCCTCTCCCTCTCTCTCTTTTTCTCTCTCTCTCTTTCTCTTGCTCTCTCTCTCTCTGATCTCTGACACTCTTCCATCCCCAGATGGAACTTCAGGGGAAGAAGTGACATCGGTGAATGATTAGCGGATAAAGTTGAGAATACCTAGGACAAATTTTCAAAATGAAGCCAAAGTACAAAATAATGGAGCTAGTGGGGGAGGGGTTGTACCATACACATACACAAGGTTATATAATGTTACGGCATGGTTGCCGAAGGATATATTTTCTCTATGATACCGTTAAGTGGGGCTCACTGGCCCTAGGATGAGTTATCCTACGATTATACAAAACAAAAAAAGAAATTAAAGATATAAAAGGAATTCATTGTACACAGATACACAAACAAAAAAATATATATGTATATACATAGAAGATATGCATTTTCTATTATATGGTTAAATATACAAATTTATTCTATGAACATTAAGCACTATAGAGACTATTTAAAGGGAGTGAGTCGTTTGATTGGATGATGCGGGGGTGTTTATTGTACTCCAGGGTGTTGATTGTGAAGAGTGTAACAGAGGATTTTGAGGGTGAGACGGTCATTAGGTTCTGTTTCGATCATTCCCCGAGCCTTGGGATGTAGTTTTGAAGAACACAAGTTGTTTGGATGTGTTTTGAGTGTTAAAATGACCATGTCAATGCCATAACTATAAGAGTTTGGTGTTTGGTTGGAAAAGGGTGAAGAGGGTGGAGGAGAGTACCTGGTCCTTTTGGACTTCATTTTTGCTCACAACCTGCCGTGATGTATGACTTGTGCTTGTTGACCTGTGAAGAAGTTAGGGTCAAGTGTGGCGTTGATGAAGTGATTCTAGCTAATGTGTCGAAAGCTTCGCTTATGTCAATTTTTGCCATTACTGTTCTGCGTAGTGGTGACTTTGGTTGAAGCCTTCTTGTATAAATACCATACACCAGTTGATTGTTTCGAAAACTTCCTGATGAGGTAGGTAGGTAGCGCCATCCGTCCCTTGCATCGTGAGTGGTTATTGGAATGTACATAAAGATAAGAAAGACAATCATTGGTGAGCCTGAAGGGATCGGAGGCCTGTCTTCGTTGTGGGAGAAGGCGTCCGGGTCGTATAGAAAGGATCCCCTATTGACACCAGGAGGGGGCGTTCTGCGGCAGGGGTATTTAAATAGGAGTGACCCCATAGGGGGAGTTAGCACTCTATCGGCCGGGTTCCAAAGCAGAGGAGAATGGATATGTTGGGCTGAGAAGGAGGGAAGGGAAATGATAGCGGTGTTGCGATTGTCTATATGCGTGGTGGTGTAGAGCTACCCTACTCTGTTGGGGCTGACTATCGGCGTATCCGCCCAATACGGGGAGGGGGTCAACTCATTACATCGTTGAAAGAGTTTTGTGCCCGCCCTCACTTGGAATTGAACCCGACACCTCGTCGTCCGAAATCCAATGCCAGTTTCCCGGCGGATGATATTGTTGAGGATCTCTCTGTAGGCGAAGAGCTCGGTGGCAGTGATCACCAGCTAATTAGATTTACCGTCAAGATCCCGAAGGTAAGGTCTCTTGCCAGTCAATCAAGGAAACTTGACTTGAGGAGAGCAGACTTTGCGAGACTTCATGCTGGGCTAACTGATGTAAGGCTAGCAGTATGCGAAGATGTTGAGGATTCGTGAAACAATTTCAAAAATAAGTTCATGAGACTTCAATCAAGTTGCATCCCTCTGAAATGCCTCCGTCGGTCTTCTGTTCAACCAAAGTGGTTTAATCGAGAAATCGGCCAACTGCTTAGGGAGAAGAGAAATGCGTACCGGCGATCGAAGATCTCGGGTGCCTTTGACGAGTACCGGAGGCTAGCCAGAAGAGTAAAATCCAGCATAAGGGCGGCTAAGCGGTCTGAGGAACTCCGAGTGGCGAGACTCTGCAAGGAGAATCCCAAGGAGTTCTTCGGCTATGTAAATAGCCGTAAACCAATCCATCGTAGGATTATGCCCTTAGTGGATGAGGAGGGTGCATTAACTCAGTCATATGCAGAAAATGCTAACCTGCTCAATGACTACTTCTCTTTAGTGTTTACTAAAGAGTGTGGTCCCATCCCACAACCCACGGATTCCTACTCGAGGGAAAAGCTGGAGATAATGGACTTCACCGAAGGTGAAATAAAGAAAAAGATCGCTGACCTAAAGACGAATAAGTCCCCCGGACCGGATGGGTTTCTATCCAAGGTGTTAAAGGAAGTGTGCGATGAAGTATCACGACATCTATGCGCTATCCTTAACATGTCAATCCGGACCGGATGCGTTCCTAGAGACTGGCGTAAGGCGGAGGTGACTCCGATCTTCAAGAAAGGAGACCCAAACCATCCGTCAAACTACCGACCCATCAGTTTGACTTCGATAGTCGGTAAACTCATGGAAAGTATGATAGTGGACAAGATAACGTCTTATTTAGAGTCAAACCTGCTACTAAAGAGTTCCCAGCACGGCTTCCGAAGGCAACGGTCATGCCTGACGAACCTTGTGGAATTCTTCCACTTCGTGTTCAGTGAGCATGATCAAGACAAGGCGGTGGATGTTGTGTACCTTGACTTCCAAAAGGCCTTTGACAAGGTACCACACCGCTGCCTTCTCCGGAAAGTGCGTGCACAGGGCATAGGCGGCAAGGTAGCAGGTTGGATAGAGAGCTGGCTAAGTGACAGACGACAACGCGTAGTGGTGAATGGTCGGGCCTCTGAATGGGCACCCGTATCTAGCGGTGTCCCTCAAGGTTCCGTCCTGGGACCACTACTGTTTATTATCTATGTCAACGACATGGACGGAGACATGGTTGCCAAAATCTCAAAATTTGCCGACGACACCAAGCTTGGTATCAATGTGGCAAAGGAGGGGAACACTGCCAGCCTCCAAGAGGACCTTCAAAGGATTGGGGAGTGGTCGGACACGTGGCAAATGCCTTTTAACGTGAACAAATGCAAAGTGATGCATATCGGCCACCGAAATCCACAATCACCCTATATCCTTAAGGGCACTGCTCTTGAATCCACCAACACTGAGAAGAACTTGGGTGTAACTATCACTAGCGACCTCAAGTTCTCGAAACAGTGCATCGAGGCAGAGAAGAAAGCCCAAAGGATGTTAGGCTACATAAAGCGCCAGTTTGGATACCGTAACAAGGAGATAGTACTTTGTCTGTACAACTCCCTCGTTCGGCCGCACCGGGAGTATGCCGTACAATTTTGGAGTCCTTCGTTTCGAAAGGACATCGCAAGGTTGGAACGCGTACAAGCTAGGGCAACCAAACTGATTCCCTCTATCCGACATAAAAGTTATGAGGATAGACTAAGGGAATTAAATCTGTTCTCGCTGGAAACCCGTAGACTGCGTGGTCATCTCATCGAAGTTTTCAAAATACTTCGAGGGTTCGACAATGTTGACTACCGGGATATTTTCACACTGAGTGAGAACAGAACGCGCAATCACGGCTTCAAACTTGATTTGAAGCGTTACAACCGCAATCTGTGTGAAATTTTTTCACCTACAGTATCTGCGGTAAGTGGAACGCACTTCCAGTGGAAGTTGTCAACAGTAAATCTGTTCACCAGTTCAAGTCAAGACTAGACAAAGTCTTGAAAAGGTGCCGTTTAGGGACTCAAAACAATTGAGCAGCCATGTGCCTACTCGATTGCTAGTCCAAAGGTACCCTATTTGAATGGACCGTAAGGTCTCCTAGGGTACTTTCTTTCCTTGTAACTCCTTGTAAATCCTCTTGTGTGAAGTGTAGCCGTCAAGAACATCTCTCTCTCTCTCTCTTTTTTTTTGCCTTCACAACGTGTTTTAAGCATAAGACATTGCTTTATTGTGAATTACTAACCGTTTGTATCGTGTGTGGTTTTGTTTTGTGTTGTTTTATAAATATTTGATTTTAAAAAGTGAATTGTCTATATTTGGACGTTTAAGCCGTTTTTCTTGTCGGCCAATCAGAGTTTCCCATTGCAAGTGACGTCATAATTGATTCGGCCAATCACAGAAGAGATTTTATCCACGTCACGCTACGCCCACCAAATCAACCAATCAGTGAATAGTGTATCTCATTAAACCTAGCTGACCGGCGCCATCTTGGATTGGGACGGCAAAAAGGCAAGTAATTGTTATACAAATAAAATAGTAAAAAATAGCTAATATTTAAATTTTTGAATAATAGTGCTCATATATAGATTTATCTCTGTATTCCACATTTGTATTTCTTTATATAATTACATCGAAGAAAACAACCTTAATTTCCTTTATAACAAGGCTCATTTATTTCATTCCTTAATTCAGTATGCCTGGTGCAGAGAAGTTGAAAGCCTTCTGCTTTAAGTGTAAGACAGTCAAGTGGTGCGTAAATTTTCCGGAGCAAACATATCACAACATTACTTCGCTCAGCATCTGTCTCTTCTGTAAATTAGAGGAAAACCATACAAAGGAAAAAAACAATTTGTTACGATTAATCTGCGATATGGAAAATAGAATCTCGGCGCAAGAGTTAAGCAATCGTAACTCTACTGGTAAAAGCTCTTTTGTGGAAAATATTGAGGGCAAAGTTGATGAATTAGAAAAAAAGATAGTCTCTCTCGAGTCACTTAACGAAAATATTACCAAGAAGAACGTTAGGTTAAGTGAGAGGTTTGTTCTCCTTGAACAAACAGTTGCTATCTTAGAAAATAAAATAAAAGGGAATGATTGTGTTGTTACATTAGCGACATGTAAAACAACATTTGACGCAAACATATCACATACCTCGCAAACAGAAACGTATAATACTTCCTCAAAACTTAGTAGAAATAACAAAAATTCATTAAATTCTAAGAAAGAAAAACAGACTTTGCTGATCGGCGACTCTTTAGTAAGAAATCAAAGTGATTATTTTGGATTAAATGGTAAGACAAACAGGAAGACATATTGCTATCCAGGTGCCACAGTTAAGAAAATTAACGAGGAGATTTCAAATCTTCAATTGGACAACGAAGAAAGTACAGTAATCGTGCATGTTGGGTCCAATGACACTTACGCTAAAGATAAAATTATCAAAACCGAAGAAATAATTTCAGAATTCGAGTCATTATCAAACAAAATCAAAGAAAAAACGGACAAAGGTATTATAGTAGGCATATTGCCAAGATTAAATGCATCAAGAGAGGCATTAAGCAAAACTATTAGTATCAATTTAAGACTTAAAAGAATGTGCGAGGCAAGAGGAATTAAATTCGTAAATTTCTAGCGAAGCTTCATCGATAGAGAAGAGTACTTTTTAAAGGAGGGCACGCAGTTAAACAATAAGGGCAAAAAGAAATACGGGGAATTGTTGAACTTTAATGTATTTAATCTCTTCGAATGTTGTAGTAGTAGAAGCCATATTTGTAAAACCAGAGAAACCCCAGTCTTTCCAGCGACCCCGATTTCGGGAAACGAGTCTCCTCCAGGAAGTGCAATAAACCCATAAGAGCAATTCTTCTCAATGCAGGTTCGATCAGAAACAAAATGTTAGAATTCAGAACTATGGTAGCTGTAGAGAAGTATGATGTAATTGCAATTACAGAATCATGGATAAATTTGAACTCCAGAGATTTTAGAGGTGAATTTGAATTAAAAAACTACAAAATGTTCAATAAAGATAGAAAAGATCAAGTGGGTGGAGGCGTGTTATTATATGTCCGTGAATATCTTTACCCAACAGAAATTGCCTTGGATACGACCCTAGAGCTGATTGGAGTGAAGTTAAATTTAGATAAAATAAATATATGCATTTATTTAATATACAGAAAACCTCAGCAGTCACCTGATCTTGATGTAACGTTGTATGATATACTGACAAAACAAATAGATAAGAAGCTAGCTGTAATCCTGGGAGACTTCAATTGCAGAAAAATTAACTGGATAACTAAAGAAGCAGATAAAGAAGGGAAGAGACTTATGGATTTTATTGAGGATAATTTCTTAACTCAGTGGGTCAGTAAGCCAACAAGAGGTAACAATATACTAGACCTTATATTGTCAACTGAAAGCAACTTACTCTCAAACATTTACGTCGGTGAAAATTCGAAGGAAGTGATCACAATCTAATAAGAGTTTGATATCTTATTATCGACCTGGGAAAGCAAGAAAAATATACGCAGACCCAATTTTAACAGAGGAAATTATGAAGCCATCAAAGCAAGCCTGGCAGAATATGCTACAAACAATGCATGGATATCTTTTAAGGAATTTTTTATTAGACAGCAGACAGAACATATTCCCATCAAAACTAAAAATGCGCATATTAATCAAGACCCCACTTGGTTAAACAAGGAAATAAAAATTATGATAAGAGATAGGTAAAAAAAACGTACAAAAATGCATAAAATCAAGCCATCTCAACAGTTAAGAGAAAAATACGATATCCTGAAGCGAAAAATAAAAAGAGAAATTAAAAATGCCAAAAGAGAAGAAGAGATTAGAGTGGCACAGAATTGCAAAGTGAATCCGAAGGAATTTTATGCTCTTGTTAATAATAGGAAACCTATAAAGAATAATATTGGACCATTGAGAGATAGTGATGGTGTTTTAAAATTCTCTAACTATGATATAGCATGTCTATTGAACGATTATTTCCTGAGTGTTTTTACTAACGAAGAGACCTCTCATATACCTGAACTAAACATTGTATATACAGGCAATGAATCATTAGAATATGTCAGCTGTACGGCCGAAGATGTTATAAATTTGATAAATAAAATGAATGCCAATAAATCACCTGGACCTGATATGTTTTATCCCAGAGTTTTGAAAGAAGTTGTTAGCAAACATCTAGCAAATATTTTTAATCAATCATTAGAAAATGGAATTGTCCCCAATGACTGGAAATATGCCAATGTTACACCCATTTTTAAAAGGGGTTGCAGAGAGCTTGTGAAAAACTATCGACCGATCAGTTTGACGTTAGTGGTTTGAAAAATTTTAGAATCATTCATCGCCAAGAAAATTGTATTACATCTAGAATCAAAACAGCTGCTAAGAGAATCCCAACATGGATTCAGAAAAAATAAATCTTGTTTAACGAATTTGCTAGAATTCTTCCAATATGTATTTGAGCAATATGATGATGACAAGTCGTCGATCGATATTATATACCTCGATTTTCAGAAAGCGTTCGATAAAGTGCCCCACACATTACTGATTGCAAAACTTCGGGCACCTGGAATTACAGGAAAAGTAGGAGATTGGATCGAAGACTGGCTTAGAAATAGATATCCGAGAGTGGTAATCAATGGGTCTGCCTCTGAATGGACAAGAGTGTTAAGTGGGGTGCCTCAAGGTTCTGTGTTGGGCCCCCTTCTATTCATAATCTATATCAATGATTTGGACATAGGTCTCATGTCAAAAATTGTTAAATTCGCAGATGACGCAAAAATTGGAAAGGGAATAAGTAATAAAGAAAACTCAGATGAACTTCAGAGAGATATTGATCTAATAGAAGAATGGTCAAGAAAATGGAAACTGCCAATAAACTCAGAAAAGAGCAAGGTAATGCATATTGGAAGCAGAAATCCACAATCTATATACACATTGTTCAGTTCGGAAATAACAAAAACAAAAGTCGAGAAAGATTTAGGAGTTTATATATCGAGTGATCTTAAATTTAGTCTTCAATGCATAGAAGAAGAAAAAAAGGCCTCCAAAATCCTAGGATTCATTAAACGACAATTTAAATGTAAAAATGAAACCATAGTACTGAATTTATATAATGCATTAGTTCGCCCATATTTGGAGTACTGTGTACAATTCTGGTCCCCACATCTTAGGAAGGATATTGAAAGACTCGAGAAAGTCCAAGAAAGAGCAACAAAACTGATACCATCATTTTAGAAAACACAACTACGAAACTAGATTAGAGAGACTAAAACTTTTCAGACTGGAAACCCGGAGAATGCGAGGCCAACTAATAGAAACCTTCAAGATATTAGATAAAATTGAGAACGTAAAAGCTGAGATATGGTTTAAGTTAAATAATTTCGAGACGAGGAACGACGGAATGAAGCTGGTGCCATTGAAGTATAAGAAAAATTTAACTGGAAACCTTTTCTCATATAAAATTGTAAATATATGGAATAAACTACCCAAAGATGTTATATCAAGTAAAACTGTGGAAACTTTTAAGAATAAACTTGACAAAATCATACACACATTGAGTTATTAATTTGTAAATAAAATGTGATTGATATATATGAATGTTAATATAAATTATTATGCTGACAAGATTCTCAGTACGGAAGTGCAGTTATTATGATGGAATTACTATGAAGGTGTATATTAAGATAATTGTAGGTGTATATAAATAATATGTAAGTACACACAAGTCAAATGACGAGATTTCAACTATGAGAAAACTAATCTCATTATTGTCAGGATGAAATGCATAAGATTTAATGAAATCAAAATATGAAATCTACATGCCTGTGTATATTATAGTTAAATGACGAGATTCAAATATCAGAAAAAAATATATATATGCTTGTATACCTAGGTAGGTTTCAACAACTTTACTATAAAATTCCTGGTTGAGTAGTTTATTTCAACTGAACCAGGTCAGGTATCTTTTAATTTTCCAGACCCGCGTAGCGGGTGGGAGAGGAGGGTGGGGAGAGCCTTCAACTTTACTGTCTATTTGTCTTGAACTAGTAGTACCTAACTTTATTTATGTATATATTGGATAGGGAACCTTTACAAGTACCTTCTCGCAATGGATCGAAAGATCTTTTAAGGTAGTTGCTTTCCTTGTAACTCCTTGTAACTTTTTTTTTCTCTCTCTCTCTCTCTCTCGGCTACAGAAACCCCCAATCTCAGTATATCCTTAAGGGCACTGCTCTTGAATCGAGTGAAACTGAGAAGGACTTGGGTGTAACTATCACTAGCGACCTCAAGTTCTCGAAACAGTGCATCGAGGCAGAGAAGAAAGCCCAAAGTATGTTAGGCTAAATAAAGCGCCAGTTTGGATACCGTAACAAGGAGATAGTACTTTGTCTGTACAACTCCCTCTCGTTCGGCCGCACCGGGAGTATGCCGTACAATTTTGGAGTCCTTCGTTTCGAAAGGACATCGCAAGGTTGGAACGCGTACAAGCTAGGGCAACCAAACTGATTCCTTCTATCCGACATAAAAGTTATGAGGATAGACTAAGGAAATTAGATCTGTTCTCGCTGGAAACGCGTAGACTGCGTGGTCAGCTCATCGAAGTTTTCAAAATACTTCGAGGATTCTACAATGTTGACTACCGGGGTATTTTCACACTGAGTGAGAACAGAACGCGCAATCACGGCTTCAAACTTGAACTGAAGCGTTACAACCGCAATCTGTGTGGAAATATTTTCACCTACAGTATCTGCGGTAAGTGGAACGCACTTCCAGTGGAAGTTGTCAACAGTGAATCTGTTGACCAGTTCAAGTCAAGACTAGACAAAGTATTGAAAAGTGGCCGTTTAGGGACGCAAAACAATTGAGCAGCCATGTGCCTGCTCAATTGCTAGTCCAAAGGTACCCTCTTTGAATGGACCGTAAGGTCTCCTAGGGTACTTACTTTCCTTGTAACTCCTTGTAACACTCTCTCTCTCTCTCTCTCTCTCTCTCTCAAAATCTTAAAAGGATTTACTAATATTGATTACAGACTATTGTTCGAGCTGGACGAAAGGGCCAACACACGCCAAAATGGTTTAAAATTAGTGAACAAGCGATTTAACTCTACTATAGCCCAAAATTACTTCACGTTTAAAATCACGCAAACGTGGAATGGCCTTCCCAACCGTGTAGTTGAAAGCACGTCAGTTAATATGTTCAAAAACCGACTTGATGAGTACTTCAATAGCGTAAATATAACGTAGTAGAAGCACAGATTAAAACGTCACATATTATAAGGAGTTGAGGATTAAAATGAAATGATGAATAGAAAGATGCCAGCGACGCCTCCATGCATGGAGTGAATGTGAATTCCCCTTTTCTTTTTCTGACTGTCCTATAAGTATATTATTTTCATCACTAGCAGGCGACGCCTGCGGGAGAAGAGAGTACTGTCCTATCACCCATCCCCCCACCTGGTTCGAAAAAGCGTGTTAGTGTATTTGAAGGATAGGTAAACCTGCATGTCAAGGGTACACATGTAGATAAGTGTGTACCGTAGAGTTGAAATAGCTAAAAAAAAATATATATATATATAGATATATATATATATATATATATATATATATATATATATATATATATATATATATATATATATATATATATATATATATATATATATACATATAAAAAAAAAAACGCATGAAAAAAAAAGCATGATACACTATACACTAACGTTAGAATGTGTAAGCGGACTGGCCTTGAGCGGACCTTAGGGTCTTTGCTGGTTCTTGTTTCTGTAGTTCTGTAGTTCTCTCTCTCTTTCTCTCTCTCTCTCTCTCTTTTTTTTTTCTTCGCTGTGGCGTGGCAGATCTCAACCGGCAGAAAGCTTTATATAGGTAGATGTGCTGGTAGTCCGATCAATAAGCCTGCCGGACACCCCCACAAAACAGCTTCTTCTTCTTCTTCTGTTTTCCCTTTTCCTCTTCTTCTTTTCCTTTTTTCCTTTCTTCTTCCTTTCCATTTTCTTTTTCTTCTTTCTTCTTTTTCATTTCCTTTTTCTTTTTTTCTTACTACTTCTTCTTTGTTCTTCCTTCTTGCCTTTTCTTTTTCTTCTTCCTCTTCGTTCTGGCCTTTTCTTTTAAACCTTCTTCTTCTTCTTCTATCTGGCCTTTTCTTTTTCATCTTTTTCTTATTCGTTCTGGTCTTTTATTTTTTGTTCGTTTTTGCCTTTTGTTCTTCTTCCTTTCATTGTCTTCGTTCTTGGATTTTTCTTCTTTTTGCCTTTTCTTTTTTCCTTTTTCTTTTGTTTTGCCTTTTACTTTTTCTTCTCCCCGTTTTTTTCTTCGTTCATGCTTTTTTATTATTTCTTGTTTTTCTTCTTCTTTCTTGATTTTTCTTTTTTCTTGTTTTTTTTCTTTTTCTATTCCTTCTTCCTTTCTTTTTATTTTTCTTCTTCATTTTCTTTCTTTTATTTTTTCTTTCTTGAGTTTCCTTCTGTTTTTTCTTCTTCTTTTTATGTGTTGCCCTCGTTTTCCTTGTTCTTATTTAGTCTCCAATGAACGTCTAATTTCCTGATCTCTATTATACCATTGATTTATCCGCATTTTCTTGGTTTACATTACCCCCCTGCCCCCGCTCCTCTTCGTTGCTGAATCGGGCAGATACTGGAGTATTGCATTCCCTCCCTGCCCCTAGCACCCATGTAACCACGCCCCATCTACGGTCTATTTTGTTTGTGCACCTTCCATGCACGTCTCTCCACCAACTTCCTGCCTTCAGGAGCTTTCGTTCAAAACCCGTCAGACGCACTCAAGTTGGTTTTATTTTTTACCTTTAAAATAATACATTTATTTCGCCCTACCATAGGTCCACTCGTGTTTCATGCTATTCTTTTTTTTTTCAAACATGTGATTAGCACAAAGCGTATTTTTTAAGGTTAACATTCGTATACTTGTCAGTGGTAAATTTAGTCCCTATTTTTTCACGCAGGTTTTGACTTACAGCCACTTTCACACATCATCTGGAATACAAAATATCTGTGGCGGTAGGTTCTATCAGCCTTTGAAATTTTATTGACTTACATTTGGGGCGTTCGGGGATGTATGTACACTCAGCTAACGGATAGCTTGAGTAGGCTTGTAATTTCTTATTACCGAGTAACTAAAATAATTATTTACTATTGCGTTGCAAAAAAATATAATAATAATAATAGTAATTTACGTATGAATCTACAATGCTCTTCAAGGATGGATCAATGGGGGTTCAGGAAGGGTTCAATAGATATTTAGGATGAGCTCAATGGGTGTTCAGGAAGGGCTAAATTGAGATTTAGAAAGAGCTCAATGGGTGTTCAGAAAGGGCCCGATGGATATTTAGGATGAACTCAATGGGTTTTCAGGAAGAGCCCAATGAATATTTAGGAGGAGCTCAATGGGTGTTCAGGAAGGGCTCAATGGATATTAGGTAAGAGCTCAATGGGTGTTCAGGAAAGTCCCAATGGATAATAAGAAAGAGTTCGATGGGTGTTCAGGAAGGGCTCAATTAATATTAAGGAAGAGCTCAATGGATGTTCAGGAAGGGCAAAATGGATATTTAGGAAGAGCTCAATGGGTTTTCAGGTAGGGCCCAATGGATATTTAATAAGAGCTTAATGGGTGTTCAGGCAGGGCCCAATGTATGTCTGGTAAAAAGCTAAATGGGTGTTTAGGAATCGCTCAATTCATATTTAAGATGAGGTAATTAGGTATTCAAGAAGGGGCCAATAGATATTTAGAAAGAGCTCAATAGGTGTTCAGGAAGGGCCCAATGGATATTTAGGAAGAGGACAATGGGTATTCAGGAATGGCTCGAATTGATATTTAGGATGAGCTCATTGTGTGTTCAGGAATGGCTCAAATGATATTTAGGATAAGCTCAATAGGTTTTCAGTAAGGGACAATGGATATTTATGAAGAGCTCAATGGGTGTTCATTAATGGCTAAATGCATATTTATGAAGAGCTCAATGGACGTAAAGGAAGGGCTCAATTAAGATTTCGAAAGAGCTCAATGGGTGTTCAGGAAGAGCTAAATGGATATTTAGGAAGAGCTCAATGTGTGTCCAGGAAAGCTCAATGGATATTTAGGAAGAGCGCAATGGCTGTTCAGGAAGGGTACAATTGAGATTTAGAAAGAGCTCAATGGGTGTTCAGGATAAGCTCAATTGATATTTTGTATGAGCTCAATGGGTATTCAGGAAGGGCCAATGGATATTTAGTAAGAGTTCAATGGTTGTTCAGGAAGGGCACAATTGAGATTTAGAAAGAGCTCACTGGTTGTTCCTGAATGGCTCAATGTGTGTCCAGAAAAGCTCAATGGATATTTAGGAAGAGCCCAATGGCTGTTCAGGAAGGGTACAATTGAGATTTAGAAAGAGCTCAATGGGTGTTCAAGATAAGCTCAATTAATATTTTGTATGAGCTCAATGGGTGTTCAAGAAGGGCCAATGGATATTTAGTAAGAGCTCACTGGGTATTCAGGCAGTGCCCAATGTATATTTGGGAAGAGATCACTGGGTATTTAGGTATGCTGAATTGATATTAATGATGAACTAAATGGGTGTTTAGGAAGGGGCCAATGGATATTTAGGAAGAACTCAATGGGTGTTCAGGAATAGCACAATTGATATCTAGGATGATCTCAATGAGTCTTCAGAAAGGGCTCAATTGAGATTTAGAAAGAGCTCAATGGGTTTTCAGAAAGGGCCCGAAGGATATTTAGGAAGAGCTCAAGGGACATTCAGTAATGGCTCAATTGATATTTAGGTTGAGATAAATGAGTGTTCAGAAAGGGTTGAATTGAACATTAAGATGAGCTCAATGGGTTTTCTGGAAAGGCCCAATGAATATATATGAAGAGCTCAATGGGTGTTTAAGAAGGGCTCAATAGATACTTAGGATGAGTTGAATGGGTTTTCAGCAAGTGCGTAATGGATATTTAGGAAGAGCTCACTGGTTGTTCCTGAATGGCTCAATGGATATTCATGAAGAGCTCAATGGGCATAAAGGAAGTGCTCAATTGAGATTTAGGATGAATTCATTGGGTGTTCAGGAAGTGCTCAATGGGTGTTCAGGAATGGCTCAATTGATATTTATGATGAGGTCAATGGGTGTTCAGAAAGGGCACGAAAAATATTTAGGAAGACTTCAATGGGCGTTCAGGAATGGCTCAATTGATATATAGGTTTAGCTTAATGGGTATTCATGAAGGATTGAATTGAACTTTATGATGAGCTCATTGGTTTCTTGAAGGGCCAAATGGATATTTAGGAAGAGCTTAGTGGGTGTTCAGGAAGGGCTCAATGGATATTTATGAAGACCACAATAGATGTTCTTGAAGGGCTCAATGGATATTTAGGAAGAGCTCAATGGGCGTAAAGGAACGGCTCCGTTGAGATCTAGAAAGAGCTCAATGGGTGTTCAGGATGAGCTAAATGGAAGTGATGAATGGGTTTACAGGAATGGCTCAATTCTTATTTAGGATGAGCTCAATAGGTGTTGATGAATTGGTCAATTAAGATTTGAAAGAGCTCCATGGTTGTTCAGGAAAGGGACAATGGATATTTAGGAAGATCTCAATGGAGGTACATGAATTGCTAAATTGATATTTAAGTTGAGCTCAATGGGTGTTCATGAATTGCTCAATTGATATTTAGGACGAACTAAATGGGTTTTCATTGAGGGCGTAAAGGATATTTAGGAAGAGGTTAAAGGTTGTTCACGAAGGGCTAAATTGATATTTAGGAAGAGGTCAATGGGTGTTCAGGAATGGCTCGAATTGATATTTTCCGATGAGCTCATTGTATATTCAGGAATGGCTCAATTGATATTTATGTTCAGCTCAATGGGTTTTCAGTAAGGGACAATGGATATTTAGGAAAAACTCAATGAGCGTAGCGGAAGGGCTGCATTGAGATTTAGAAAGAGATTATTGGGTGTTGAGAAAGGACCCAGACCCAATGGAAATTTAGGTAGTGCTCAATAAGTGTTCAAGAATGGCTCAATTCATATTTATTATTAGCTCAATGGGTGTTCAGGAATTGCTTAATCGATATTTAGGACGAGGTCAATGGGTGTTCAGGAAGGGCTCCATTGATATTTAGGAATAGCTCAATCGGTGTTCATGAAGGGCTCAAATAACTTTCAAACATGGGGGACACCACATTGAACGCTCACCGGCGCACGTTTTCAGTCCAAAACATGCTTTGGTTTGGGGAGAGCTCATTGGGAGTCTCGCGTCTGATCATTGGGTGTTAAGTGGGGTTCCACATTGCCTGAAGGGCTGACCTAACAGCAGCGCACTTTTCAGCACAGAAGTAACATGGTCAAGGAAGGCTCGCCTCATTGGGTATTACAGGCACACTCAGTCAGTGGTACAAGAAGGTCCCTGTCTCGCCTCACACAGCTGGATCTACACGTATATATTTTCTAAGCATTTTTCACTTCCCCCATACTTTTTTTTACAGCTCTCTCCTTACAAACTTCCCAGCCGATATGCCCTCGTTGCTTTTCGCATTTTAGATTTAAGTAGTAGCAACAACAAAACTTCATCCCCATATTTTTCTCCTTTTCTTTATTCTGGTTCCTCCTCTCACCACGCATTTTATTTCTTATTCTTTCCCTTTTATGTTCTTAGTTTCATGAGCAAATGAGCCTTTTTTAACCTACCCAGGCTCTATTGCCTGAAGGGCTGACCTAACAGCAGCGCACTTTTCAGCACAGAAGTAACATGGTCAAGGAAGGCTCGCCTCACCACGCCTCATCTGTCACGCATTTTTACTTCCCCTAACTTTGCTATTACACCTCTTTTCCAGAGAGTTCTGGTGCTGATGCTCCCTTCGGTTTTAACTGATTTTTAATCTACCAACTTCTCTTTGGTTGTTATTTACAGTAACTATCGCTAAACATTATATAAAACCATCGTCCTACACTCGACTAATTCATCCAGCTTAACCACTTCTTTCTTTAATCATTCCAGGCCTTCACTATGATCAAAAAAAGAACTACCATATTAACCCGGAAGAACAAAGGCTACTACACTAAACAGAGTTACACCACTTGAAGGGGCAAAGTTCGGTCCTCCTGATTAACAGAACGGAATACCACCTGAACAGAAGTAGTCCGAGGTGAGGTTGTGCAGGTAACGGGCATGTAGGACTTGTCGATAAAAATATAAATTGCATGTAAGACTCGTCAGGAAATATATAAATGACATGTAGAACTTATCGAGAAATATATAAATGACATGTAGGACTTTTCGGGAAATATATAACTTACATGTAGGACTTGTATGGAAATATATAAATGATATGTAGGCCTTGCCTGGAAATATATACATAAATTGCGTGTAGGACTTGTCGGGGGAAATATATAACTGGCTTCTAGGCCTTGTCTGGAAATATATAAATGACATGTATAACTTATCGAGAAATATATAAATAGCATATAAGACTTATCGAGAAATATATAAATAACATGTAAGACTTATCGACAAATATATAAATAGCATGAAAGACATCGAAAAATATATAAATGGCATGTAAGACATCGAAAAATATATAAATAGCATGTAAGACATCGAAAAATATATAAATAGCATGTAAGACATCGAAAAATATATAAATGGCATGTAGTACTTATCGAGTAATATATAAATAGCATGTGGATAAAATAAAAACGTGTAGAACCTATGTCGAATAATGGAGACCAAAGTTGTTATTGTGGGTATCCGAACCATGCGATTATCTCCCCTTCGTTTCCTTTTTTGGGACTCGATCGTGAATAAAGGAAAGAGCAAAAGGTCAAAGCCGTCATTGCCTAGCAAGAGACCTGTTAGGGTATGGAAGAAACTTGAATACCCTGATATGAAGGGCATGGGTGGGTCAAGAAGGAGGAAAACTCTAAGAATAATTAAAGAAGTGAGGAAAAACCAACGAAAAGAGAAGATTTATGAATGAAAATGGACTGAGAGAAGGAGGGAAGAGCGAGAATTTTATTAAAACGTAAAACAACGGGGTTGACAGAAAGGAGGAGGTTTATTAAAGAGTAGTAAAGTTAGGGAAATGAAAAAGTGGGTTGATTAAATAGTACCATTAAGATACCTAAAGCTGGGGGTGGGGGGCTATCGGTGGACCGAATTTTTCGGTCATCTCTGGTTTTCGGGCCAAAGGGAGGGATGAAGGAGAGAGACAAAAAAGAAGAGAGAAAAAAACAGAAAGAAATACGGATACGGAAAGAAAAAAGAGAGTTTTTAATTTAAAGCGACAACCAACGAGGGCATCTCCCGCAGAAAGTTTGTAAGGAGATCTGTAAAGAAAGTGGTGAAGATGGAAGGAGTGAAAATTGTGTGGAAGATTTATAGCGGCAGAGCCTACCAGGGCATTGGGAACAGAAGGGTACGCAACTTGGAGCGTTGGGGCAAGGAGGGCACAGGATCCTCTAGATGTCAACTGCAAAAGAAAAAGGATCCGAAAGGGATAGCGTCCGGTGCCATAATGTCCCTTTTATCTTACACGCGTTAATGGATTTGACCTCCCCTTAAACGTAACACCCTGCTAAAGCGACCCATTAGGCGCGTAACGTAATATGTGTCACGGGGGGTTAATAGTACTCTTATAGTACTCTTATAGTAAGAGTGGGCCAGTTTAGATGTCTTCTTGGATGGACCCTGGGGACTTTTATGACTGCATTACTGCTGCTCTACTTTGCCTTTTGGAAGTGACCCAAATCTTCTTTTCCATGAAAAAAACAGAGAGAGAGAGAGAGAGAGAGAGAGAGATAGAGAGAGAAAGAGAGATGGGAGGGATGGAGGGAGAGTTCTATTCATGTTCTACTCCCCTCACCCCTTCCCTTGGTCCTTCTAAGCGTGTCTTGAAGGCCTCAACCTTCCTCTTTCAAGCATCTCCTTAGTAGATAGGCGCTTTGTGGAGGCACATGGCATTGAAGAGTGGCATACAATACCCCTATTATTATTTTTATTATTATTATAATGCGTCAGGAAAGGTCACGACTAATCTTTCGAACCACCTCCTGCTTTGGGAAGTTGTCCTCGACTCACCCTAATTATACAAACGAGCGTCATAAGCACTCGTCGACAGGCCTTCGAGGCCTCTTGCCAAGAAATCTGGAGAGAACAAACAGAGAGAAAAAAAAATTATCGTATGTTCAAGCTGGCAGCCCGCGGGCCACATACGTGCTTTAAAGTGCCCCTTGCGGTCTTTGAATAGAAATTTCTCCCCGAATTTTCTTATTTTTTGTCTAAAATTATCATTGAGAAAACAGGTTACTGAGTTATTTTTTTTATATTATTAAAGTAAGATCTTATAGGGCTGGTAGTGAAGTTCTCGTGGCAAAGTGGATAAGGCACTGGATTTACATATCCGGGGATTCGGGGTCGGTTCCTAGTAAGAGGTAGGGAATTTACGTCAACCACGGAAAAACTCTGTGTCTGGTGCATGCGCAAAAGTAGTTATATCCATGAAAGTCAACACTGCACTCTCATTCACTTCCTCCCTAGCACACAACATATTCTCCACCCTACGGAATTCGACAAATGGTTTCGAATCCACACTCACCTGACATTGAACGGGTTGTCTTTCCCTTTGGCCAGAGAGGAATCCAAACCATTGTTAGTTGAAAACAAAACGCATTACTACCGTATTTTAAGTAAAATGACTCCCCCCCCCACACGTCCCATGTTTGTGTGTGAATTAAAACCCGCGAAGAGACAGATTGAGTGGCCGCCCGACAGGACCACAGAAATTTTGCGACTAATTTCCCCCGATGGAGAGAATCTTCCCTAGGAAGTTTGTGAAGGAAAGTAATTTCTCGCGAATAATGCCACGTACCCTGTCCAGTGGCACCTTTGTAAGCAGCTCGCTGGGTATACCTCCATCCCCAAGATGGTCTCTGAAGCAAAGAAATCCCCAAATAGTGAAAAACAAAACGAATTACACATACCACATACACTATTAGGGAGTCAATCCTCATCAGTCCCAATTTCAAAATGAAAATCCAACGACTTTTCTAAGCCTGGTTCCTAGGGGGGAGAGGGTGGGCTTTTTTAAGTGGCTTAACTCTCTCGATCCAATTAAGTTGGATCTATCCAGGCGTAGAAACCTGGTCGAATTGACATGGTAAATAGGGACCAGAAATAAAGTTAGAGCCAATTAGGTGTAGGCCAATGTCGGAGAAACAAAAGACAATACCATACTGGCACTCTAGGATCTCCCTTCTGATTGATGCAATAGGTTTGCATTGATACCAATGACCATAGAGAAAAGTTCCTTTTCCAAGCTCTACACTTATTGGCCAATAATCTTCAGATTACAGGTGTAATTGCCCACTTGTACGCCTCTCTCCACCGCGATGACGTGACCTTGGTGTAATAGGTTTACTTTAGGTTGAAGATGACCAAACTTTGGCTTTGAAGATTCAGCCTTAATGTCTTGATGGCTTCTCAAGGTTCTTTTGGCCGGAGTAACAACCCCGGAACATAATTGACCTGACCTTAGTCCTGTTCAAGTTAATTACCGAATAGACAGTTCCTAAGGTTGAAAATAACTTTAAAATGACCTGAAGATGAATGAAAAATGAATTGTGAATGACCTTAGTTATTAAAGTTAATTAGTTTTGTCAAACTCGTTTTAGCAGAGTTCCTTACTATACCAAGGACATATATACATTCCTTTAAGATATTAACTGCTTACTGAAAGCGCATATTTTATATAATTATTTGGAAAATTTATTCGGTACCTTATTATAAATATGATGGTTATTAATACCATATTAACATCGCGAAAGTTATCATGATCCTCCTCTTCATTGGTATCTTCACAAGGTCATCCTAGGTGATCCTAAAATGGACAACATTGCATAATACAATGCCTCAAATTGCTAAATACATGAATAATAATTGGTTATGTTTAATAATACATACAAAAATTAAAAAAAAACAAAAATTGTTTTGGGGCTTGATTAAAATATCCGTGGGTTGATGGTTCGCAACCTTTTTAACTAATGACTCACTGGTATTTATTAAAAAAGCTGACGTAAAAGAGAGATTTTGAAAGGGAAAATTGATCACCTAAGAAATGTCCTCAGAAGCTCAATAATAATTATCAGTCTGGCTCTATTATTAAGGTTGTTTTCATTATTATGAAATTTTTTTGGAATTAGTGGATATTTTTATTTTTAAAATATAAAAAACAAAAACATTTAAATAAAGGTATGACTAGATACGATGCTATAATGTTGACTCATACCAGCTTTGCATAATGATATAAAACTTACTTGGGATTTATTTTTCCTTAATTTAATTTTTTAATTTATTATTAAGTTTCATTTAACAGAAAAACGAGAAAAAAAGATGAAAAAACTCAAAGATTCGAAGGAAGAAAAATCAACTGTCAAAAAGGAAAGAACTACATAATTAGGACCAGCAAAGAACCTAGGATCCGCTCAAGGCCGGCCACCCCAATTAGCTAAAGTTGAGAGCTTGGATAGAAAATAAAAAAGAAGAGAAAAACGAATAAAAAGAAAAGAAGAATAGAAATAAAGGGGAAAATAAGAAAAAGGTAGAATAAGAAAAAATAATGAAAAAAACATGAAAGAAAATGGAAATAAATGTACAAATTTAAGAGATAGAAATATATATATATATATATATATATATATATATATATATATATATATATATATATATATATATATATATGTGTGTTTCCGTGTGTGTATGTGTGTGTAGACGAGTGATGGAGTCCTCCTTGGAATCCACGTCGGCAAGACAAGCAAGGAGATTTCAGACTTGCTCAATTTAAGTAGAGGGATGGTGGGAAAGGTCAGAAAGGAGAGAGAAGATTCAGGATTCGACTATGGAGCGACGACAGAGAGGGAAAATCATGGTCAATGATCTGATGCCATCAGAACGTCGGAATTTGTCGATGCATATCATTGCAAGTGCAAAAGATGCGGCTGAAAACCTCATCAGGCTTGTGGGTGCATAAGAACATTGGCTACTTTCCATACAAGATGAGGAAGGGACAATTCCTGCCCAAGGCGATAGACATAATAATAAAACGCGTCTACGACCAAAATGACTCACCCCACCCCCACCCCCATCGGCATACCAAGGGCAGTCAAACGTGTCAAACGTCCTCGACATTTGACACGTTTGAGGTAGTACTATAGATTTTCGATGGGTTTCAGATTTGATGATTTCGCGGGACAATCCAGATGTGTGCTTGTTTTTACATGTTTCTCATGCCACTCATTCACAGTTCTATTCCGGTGAACGCGAGAGTTGTCTTCCTGGAAGCCAGGGATTTAAATGTTACGTTCACCGTTAATATGAACGGCAAACGGTAATGTCTGGTCGTCTAGCAGCTTGATGTAGACATACTGGTCTCCAAAAAATTTCACCTCAACAAAAGGATGTATGTTTTCCTAATTAAAACACTCCATAGTATTCCATAGAGTCTCCTTCAACTTGAACCGTACCCTTTACGCAGTTTTGCTTTAAGGCCTCATGAAGTCTACGATGAACACGAAGCGTTTTCATTCCTCCACGCTCTGCTGCCTGTGCCTTCTCGCCCATTGTAGCCGGGTAACTTTGTGGGCAAAGGCCTCTTGAGTGCCACTCTGCCCCATATGTTCATGGTATGCAGTTCCCTGCGGAGTGTTCCTTCAGTAATGGGTGCCGAAGGACCGGCGTTGCCGTATAGCAACAATTCTTGCCTTGAAGAAAAGCGATTTTTAGCCACAAACCGTGAAACATTCCGGCGGTGGTCCCCTTGTCCATCAGTATCATCTTTCCTTTAGACCGAGATTTTTGCCATTGAAGGTAGACCCGTATGACCATACGCTTAGATCCATTTCCAAATTCCGCTGCACCCTTCGCAGGATGGTCTTTGCCGCGTCCAAATGCAATCATCTTCTTCCTGTTCGGTAACATCTGCTCTGAGCCTCATTTTACACACAATGTAGGAAACAGGCAGAATCCCTTAACAGACTTCGCTCAATGCTATCTAAAGACTCCTGCTGTAATTTAAACTATTTTAAATACGCCATACGACTAATTTATTGTCCTGTGAGCTTATATATATATATATATATATATATATATATATATATATATATATATATATATATATATACGGTGCAGTGAGTAATTTGTCGCCTTTGGCAACTCTGAATTCTGCGCATGCGTGTCTTGTGTCGGTTCTTTCTTCTGCCTATCAAAGTAGACTCAATTATGCATTGGAAAAGGCAAACTTTGCTGTTTGAGGGTGGCACCGGGAGTTCCAAACCGCAGATCTTGAACTGTTTTGTTGTCAATCTGAGGACTGTGCGGAGGATTTAAAAATAGGGTGTGATTATGAGGGTACAGCGGATCGGAGTCCTCATTCTAAGCTTTCTGTTACGAAAAGAACCCAGAATTTATCAGGGAGATCCAAGCCGTCCTTGACAACGATCCCAGTAAGTCAATGTCTATAGCCAAGGAGAAGAGAGTGTCAAAGTCTCATTAGACAGTTAGTGCATGAGAACATCCGCTACCTCTCATTCAAGATGAGAAAGGGCCAGCTTCTATCGCAGATGATGAAGGAAAAACAGAAAGAACGTGCTGCAAAGCTTGTAAACCAACTGAAGCATCCTATCAAGCACAGCATATTTTGGCTCTTCTCAAACGAGAAGAATTTGTATCAGGACCAGAAGGTAAACTCACAAAACAATCGCTGGATTGCTGTGTCTCCAAAGATGTACCGAGAGTCATTAAAACAAAGTTGCCGGTCCACATCGTGGTGTTTACGGTGGTCAGTAGCAAGGGCCACGTTACGCCCGTTTATCTTCTCGGATGGCCCCGCACTCAATACGAAGGCTATATTAAGTAACTGGAGGAGTTGATACTCACAGAGGATCTTCTGGAAGAGGCAAGTATGCCTGTGGCTCCAGAGTTATCCTTCTCTTAGGGGGGGGGCTGCGACCTCCACATACCCCTCCCCACCGTGATGCCCAGTCACGGAGGTAACCGCCCTAGTAAATAGTGTCAGCTTAAAAAGAATAAGGACGGAGATTCGAACTGCCGGCCCAAAGATTACCGGGCAAGCGCGTTAACCACTATACTAGCCGGGATTCAGGCGGTGACCACTACAATGCCACACGCACGTGTAGTAACAAGACTCCCACATGTCCCATAAAAATGGAGACCCAGTCTTGGCTATTAGACAATTTCTTTAACCACTTCTCTTCAAACACCTGGCCACCTAACTCCCCAGAGTGCAAACCTCCTGGCCTACTGCTTATGGGGCGTGGTTCAGAGAGAGACCAATAAGTCGCCCTGTACTACCAATGTGAAGCACGGCGACTTGCTGGCCTGCGTAAATGCGGATGCTTACTTTGGGGTGCTGGACTGTGCTCCCCCACATCAGGCTAGGTGCTGGACTCTGCTCCCCCACATCAGGCAAGGTGCTAGACTCTGCTTCCCAACATCAGGCAAGGAAGACAGGTGTGATTGTTCAACGACGTCCTGCACCACTGGTTCCCATATTTGTGGCCGCCCAGCTCACCCGACTATAACCCCCTAGATTATTTCGTGGGAAGAGGGTGAGAAGAGTGTCAACAAAACTGATAACAACACTTTAGCCCCCTAAGGGCCGCCATTCTGGATGTAATGTCATCCATTGACAAGGACTTTCTAACCAGGGCATGCAGCCAGTTCAGGGCCGGCCTCCAAAAACTTCAAAGGGGTGGAAAATTTGCTGTGCATGACCGTAAACATTTCTGATGAGTCTTCCCTCAGCCAGAGATCATTCTGCCAGTCCACATTCATGTCTTGCACGAAATTTTTCTCGTCGGAGAAGAAACCAAGAAGGCCAGTGCCATCGTGATTTACTTTGTCGATGAGTACTTGTGCCTTCACTTTACGGCTTTCCTTGGTAGCATGCGTGAGAAGCTGGCACCTCTTCAGATGTATGAGTATGAGACCAATCTGGTATCAGAGCTATGCTTGTAACACTTTTGATCGACGGTAACCTAGTCTTTATTCTCAGCTTTGCCATAGTTCTGTTTCACTTTGTAAATGAGATTCCTCGTGAAGTTAAAAAAATTCACAATCTCCTTCACGCTTCTCCGGGCTTAGAGGACTAGGAGTATGGGGTACCATTTTTCGATTTCAACTGGTATTCTTAGAAGAAACCGCTTAAGCTTTTATCCCCATGAAAGCTAAACTCTTACGGACCATATCCAAAGTCAAGTAACCTATATTGGTTTGATCATTAACCCTTAGGCAATTTTCAACTTTGTATCGATTTAGCTAAAACGTACTATATATAGCATCACGGTCTGTTGGTTCGATCTAAACCGGAACACAGACATCTAGTTAGTGGTGTGTTATATCAACGTTTCTGCTTTACAAGTCTTGGGATGTTAGAAAAACTAGGGGTTTCGCAATCTTTCTCGTTTATATCAAATTCTGGATCACTATCAGAAAAATCCAAGTCTATAGTTCTATTACCTGCTGACATTATAGAATGAGCCGTTTTCGAAATTTTGACTCAGCGCTGGATCGTTTTAACTTTCGCAATTTCTTTTCAGCTAACATTCTATTGGCACCCATTTTACAACCACGTGTTTCTGGCTCCCTTTGTATTGTAAGAAACGCAATATCTTCTAGGTTTTTCATAAGGTTAAGTGCATTTTCATGTGCAATATCAAAAACACAATTAATTTTCTGAGAAAGAGAGGTGGAGGAGAGGGGGAGATAGAGGTGAAGAGGGAGAGAAAAGGAAGGAGTGAAATGGGGAAGAGAGAGGGCGAAACGTAAAATTCTAGCTTGTAGAGTGGTTTCAAGCTTTATCCAACTGAAAATCCTTCTATCAGTCGGAATTTGATGAGTCTTCCCCGTATTATTTTCTTAATAATAAAATTGAATGCAAAGTTAAGACAGGAAATTTATCTGCCGACTATGAAAGCTACAAACTCACCTTAGCTACTCTGTTGGGATTTTTTTAATTTTATGTGCTTTCTCCTCCTAAACTAGCTTAATTTGTTAGCTCATTCACCAAGTAACTGTCATTCATAACAAAAGCTTCACAAATTAACCCTTGGACAACTTAAACTTTTCTCCACTGGTCAAATTGTAAAAAAAATCAAACAAACTATATAGCTATCAATTGTCTCCACGAGAAGACTATCTATTTACTATGTCTGGGTTTCCAATTCAAACTTTCCAAATTAAAACTATTCCTCCTATTACTTATACCTTGAAAAGTTGTTACATTACCTTTGTGAATTACTCATATTTAGGGACAATTAGATTTAAATCAGACTTTTTAGAATTTGTTCAGGAATTCTATCATTAGGTTGGGAAATTGAAAAAAACTTTTCTCTTATGTGCAGAAACGATGATATTAAAACGTTGAGATCCCTATCACATAATCCAGATATCGTCATCACCAAACCTGATGAAGGCAATGGGATTGTTCTCCTAAATAGAACTGACTCTGTGAATCAAATGGATACAATCCTTAATGACATCCAAATTTAAACTGCTTCATGAAACAGCATTAAAAAAATTAGGGTTAAATAAACAAGGTCTTACTCAATTTAAAAACTTTAGAAATTTTAGACCAACACCATCATAGGTGGGCGCGATAACGAAAAAATGTATCACGATAACCGATAAATCAATAAAGATAACCGATAATCGATAACTGGCGATAAATTTATCGCCCGATAAGGTGATAACTGATAAATCGATAAATCCAAAATTATAATACAATATTGATTATTGACTATAATTAGCGTTATTTTATAATACAATAGTAAGAATAATTGAATACTGTTTCTTAGTTTCTTACCTGGTGAGCCTCTCTCTCCTTCATCTCCTCATAGGTTTTGAGGATCGTCCTCCGAGCTCGCATCTGTGCTAAACTGGAACAAAAACTGAAATTATTGATTATCGCTAGTTTGGAACCAAAAGTATCGGCGATACGGATGAATCGATAACGCGGGGGGAGGAGGGAAATATCGGATAATCGATAACCCGATATCGTTATCGCGATAACGCCCACTTATGAATCCCTTCATACTACTAGTTCAGGTCTAGGATTATTTAATGGTATACCCAAGGTAAACAAAGCTGAGGTCCCCCCTTTGACCAACTTTGGCTTCTTATTCCCTTGTCACTTACAAACTTTCTAAATACAGGGTACGGCAGAAATACCTCCCACATTTTAAACTTTCCCCTATGTTTTGCTAATGAACTTATGCCAGTGCCAATGATGTTTTCATTTAGCTAATGACTTACCTTTTTTTAAGATACCCTCATCAAGCAATATGGTTTCGACTGGTGCACATCGTGTTTTTGCTGTAGAAACGTTTTTGAAGAATGGTGAATCTGTAATTGCAACACAGAGAGCTTTTCAAGCTCATTACATGTTAGGTCGGAATTATGCTGTTCCGGGTAGGAAATTAATACTGCTATGGGTTGCAAATTTCAGAGCCACGGGTTCAGCACTTAAAAGAAAGCCACCTGGAAGACCTCGAAGCGCTCGAACTCCAGACAGTGTTCAAGCTGTGAGATTCTCTGTTACTCAGTCTCTTACACGTTCAGCTCGCAAACATGCTTCTCCTTTGAGATCGTCTGATCGAACAATCAGAAGAATTCTACATACTGATCTAAAGTTCCATCCATACAAATTAATGATTACTCAGAAACTGAACGAACGCGACTGGGAAGCTCGCATGTCATGTTGTGACGATGTCCTTCAAAATGTTCCTGTAAATGCTGTTCTTCTCACAAGTTATGAAGCTCAGTTTCATCTCTCAGGCTGCGTGAATAAGCAAAATTTTCGTTATTGAGGAGAAAGTAACTCTAGACAGCTTCATGAAAGAAAGAACTCTACACAGTGAACGAGTGACTGTATGGTGCGCAGTTTTGAAATTAGGTGTATGGGGTCCTTATTTTTTTGAGGAGAGAGACCACTGTGTTACAGTAACATCTGGCTGATATGTGGGGATGCTGCAGACATTTATGGAACCAAAAGTAAACGACCTTTGCAATCAGAATGTGTGGTTTCAGCAGGATAGAGCTACCGCACACACAGCAAGAAGATCAATGGAAGCTCTGAGAGAAATGTTTCCAGGACGTTTGGTTTCCTTACGCGGTGACATTCATTGGCCAGCACGCTCGCCCAATCTCAACCCCTGTGATTTTTTTCTCCTGGGTTACTTGAAAGCTGAGGTCAACAAAGATCGACCGGGTACTATTGAAGAATTAAAGGATGCTATTCGTCAAAAGATTGCAGAAGTACCGTCTGCAATGACCCTTCGAGTGAGGAAAACTTCAGAAACTGTCTCCAACAGTGTATACCGAATAGAGGTCACCATTTAGAGGAGGTAATTTTTAAAACAAAATAAACAAAACTGTAACCCTTTGTTTAAACAACAGTAAAATTAATTTTTCATAAATGTTGTTTCTTCTTCCTTTTGTCAACCTTTCAAATGTGGGAGGTATTTCTGCCGCACCCTGTATATTTCAAATTTACTCCCTAAGTTTGCATTACTATACTATATAAAAATAGTTATTCTTTTGTTAATGATTTAATTTCGCATAACTTCTCCGCTTTAAAATGCTTAGTTAGCTACAATGTCTCCTCACCCTTTACCAATGTATTTGTCGAAAAAACAATTGACATCATTCTTAACTTGATTTTTAACAAAACTGATATTTTTCATTATTTCTCTCGTCAAAGTTTTAAGACTATTTTAAATTCATCTTTTAATGAAAAATATTTCCTTTTCAATGGTAAAATTTACTAACAGATACACATAGTTAGAATGGGATTCCTTATAACCTCCAGCATCTTTAGGATTCATCTTGAGAATAATGTCCCTAGTCAATGCTCTTTGGGGTGTTAAACTAGTTTTTACCGTAGATACATTGATGATTCTTTTGCTGGTTTACATAATCTAGCTCAACTCACTATTTTTTTTTAATTTCATAAGTTCCCTCCACCTCAACATTAAGTATAGCTCAGTTTTACATGTAATTATAAACCCCCCTCCCGAAACATTAACTACCACCGCATACAAATAACCTACTTTTAGTGGCCTCGCTATCAACTTTTCCGCCATTGTGATATGGTTTACAAAATATGTGCGGTATAACCACTCAAATAAAGATGTTTGCACCTGTCATCTACCTATACACTTATGCATAAAGAATTCCAAAACTTGAAATCTTATTTAAAAAAATATATATATACTCACTCCCTCTAATTGACAAATTAATCAATAATTCTCTGAATAAAATTTATTTCCCACCCATCCTCCCATAGAATGTTCCTAAAAATCAAAGATATTTCGTATCTCCTGAAATAGGACCCTTTAATTGATTATTTACCATACGCCATAGTAAATTACTCAAGCCAGGCTTGCTGACCTAAGGTCGCGTGCTCTCACTTATACTGATTTATGACTTTACGACCTTCAAAACTTTCAGTGATTCCCGGAGTAACCTTGGAAGGACCTTGGGAATTATATCATTCGAAAGAGAATATAAAACAACATAAGGATTTCGAATTTCATTAGAATTGGCCGAATAGATACAATGTTATTACAAAAACAAGGAACAAAACAAAACCTGGACCGACCGACATAGATATATGCAGAGTCGCCTGCGACTAGATCGCACACGACTAAAATTACATCTTCCACACTAATTTCAAAACTACTTCTGTTAACCTCTTTTCGATAACTAGTTTATTTTAATCAAAAGACAAACTTTCCCTTAAAATGAGCTCCAGCATTGCTTATATTTTTACTTCTCTCTTGTCAACAGTGACCCTACATTGGAAGCACGGTTCGTTCAGTGAGAGGTATATTCTTGTATTGAAAGCAGTTACTGTTCAGGAAAACCATTAGCTAGAAAGGGAATTTCTGTTATTAGAAATCATATAATCCAATGTAAAACAGAAATCTCTCTACAATGTTTCAAAGTAATATTTCGTAATAACGAAGAATAATTATCTAAGAATTTTGGAATCTTTCCTAAGAGACGAAATCCCTAACCCTCAAATGTTCCCTTTCTCATTTGTAAATTATAACAGCCCTGTTACCAACCAACAAAATTCACTCCTTCACCAACCAACCAAACTTTAGCTTTGGTTGGTTTAGTTTAGTTTTTCTGTTTGTTCAGTTTCACTGTTTAAACTCGTGATTATATATTAATTCTATCAGCTTTATTCTCATTTAGTATTTTAACTTGAGTGTTTTAATAATAGTACTCATTTAATTATTTTTTTAGGACATTTTTAAATTGGCAATTTTAGCTTTCATTTTTTTTATTCTTCTTCATTAGCATTTTACGTTTAAAGTTGTTCATTAAATAGTGTTTTATATGTTATCTTGTCATTATAAATACGGTACTTAATATTTTATTGCCTACGATCTCCGTCATAATGTTTCAACTCAAACATATTTTAAAATATTGTCTGTTAAGAATCATTGTATATTTCATTGTATTACATCTATTTTAATTCACTTTTAGTCTTCAATTAGAATTTTAATTTCTTCTCTCTAACAATTATTCCTTATTAATGATAGTTTTTTCCATTTTCGAAACTGAAGATGGCGATATGCCCGAAACGTTGTTTTGACTCATTGAATAAATCACATGTACCTGAGCGTCCTCTGTGTCTTTACCCTCCCTATCAAGTTATATATATATATATATATATATATATATATATATATATATATATATATATATATATATATATATATATATAGAGAGAGAGAGAGAGAGAGAGAGAGAGAGAGAGAGAGAGAGAGAGAGAGAAAGAGAGAGAGAGAGAGAGAGAAAGAGAGAGAGAGAGTGGAAGATATCACATTAGCGTGATATATATCAGTGAAAGATAATGGTAAACCACAATATTTGAATCAAGATTTTATTTAGAACTATCGGACTAGTTTCGGCAAGTTAGAAACTGTCATTTTCAATTAATAATGAAGAAACTAGGCAAAAAACACAATATATATATGGTAAGCCCCATCCTAAACAAAATGAAATGAAACAGGAAACAATCTGAAAAGTTGCTAATCTCCGAGAACCATTGCTTCCCGAGGTTTATAAATACGATTGACGACTTTATTCGATATATATTTATTAAATTTGTATTGCCCTTCTGATAAATTGAAATTATCAACTTTGTTAATAATGATGGGTTCCGCAATTCTCCTTTCAATATAATTGTTTGATTTATAAATGATTTTTGCTTGGTTGAAATCAATTCTATGGTCGTGCCTTTGCATGTGCGTAAAGAGACTTAAAGGGTTTGTACACCTTCTGATATCAGCTAAATGTTCTTTCATCCTCATATTAAAGTGGCCCGACTCTCCGATGTACACCAAGTTGAAATTATGGCATGGTATGCTGGGTACTCCAGCATCGAGATTGATTGGACGCAGTCTAGTCAAGGATTTCCGTATGATATTAGAATATTTAAATGTAATATTTATGTTATTTCCTTTCGCATATAATTTTAGGCGGCCAGGGCTGGAGCATATGTGAAGCTAATACATTTTTTTAAAATCGTCCCTTCGCGGTGTGGAGATGGCATAGAAGTATTTTCATGCTTTCGAGTAGCATCTATTTATGAGGTGAATTGGGTACATATTTTAGTTCAATGAAATTGCAGATAAGGCGGTTAATTTCATCCTGAGGGAAGATTGTGTCACACGTTCTATAGGCTCGGAGAAAGAGGGAAGAAAGAACAGATATCTTAACGGATTTATCATGTAGTGAGAAAAAATGTATGTAAGCATTTGAATTTGTAAGCTTTCGATAGACTGAGCACTAAATATTATTATTTAAACGGTGGATATTTACGTCTAGAAACGGTAGAGAATAGTTCTGTTCCCATTCTTCTTTGAATTTTATCGATGGGTGTAACGAATTCAGGTTGTTGAAAAATTCATTGAAATTATTATTGTCTAAGGGCCATGCCGACAGGATATCGTCTACATATCGGAACCAGATAAGAGGTTGGGAATGGATCTTAGGGAGGAAGTTCATTTCATAGTTTTCCATAAATAGATTGCATAGGATGGGGGAAAGGGGATTACACATACTTATTCCATATTTTTGGCGGAAAAACTTATCTTCAGTTGAAAATGCATTATTCGTTACACATAAGCGCACTAATTTAATAATTTTAGGGATCGCTAAAGGTAGGTTAATATCTAAATTGGGCAGAAATCTCGATAACACGTCAAGCGCTTCATCGACCGGGACTTTCCTTAGCAAACTATTTACATCAAAGCTTAACAGTTTTTTTACCCCTGAGGTCAAGATTTTTAATTTTTGAAATAAGATCCGATGAGTGGATAATATGTGAGTGAGAGATTTTACCCAGCGTTTTTGATAAGATTCCGGCCAGCCATTTGGATAGCCTATAACTATGGAAGCCAATGCAAGAGATGATTGGGTGTAATGAGATACCTTCTTTGTGGGTTTTCGGTAACCCGTACATGTAGGGAAGAGAAGGGTTGATTGTTTTAAATTTTTCGGTTAATTCAGATTTGGAACCTAAGATTTTTCGGATAGCGTCATTAAAGGATTTCGTCTTGTTGTTCAGAAGATTAGAATTTAAAATTTCATAAGTAGTGTTGTCACTTAAGAGGTCATTTAATTTTTGCGAATATTGAGTTTTATCCATCACAATAATTTGGTTAGTTAGTCGGATTTTGTTATCACTATGTTTTGATCTTTCTGTAAAAGTTTTAAAGCGTTAAGTAACCTTTTGGGGTATATTTTGATATTTAACGTTAGCATTCGAATTAAAAACACCGCAAAGATAACCACTGAGAAATTCACTATTAATCTCCAGATTTTCACTACATTCACTAAGAGACGCTAAATGTTGTAGGTTTAATGAATCACTATTATAAAAATGAGAACGAAAGTCCATATCCAAGAATAATTTGTTCCTCGTATGTTAATTCACGGGAAGAGAGATTCAGGATGTTTTTTTTCTCGGAGATGGTGAGGTGCACCATGGGCTTCTCTTGAAGAGGAGGTCAAGTTTCTTGTTTAGTTTGGAAGATTTTCTAACGTAGGTGTGGTGGGGATGGTTTTGGCTTAGACGAAGAAGATGAGAGAGATTTTGATGATCGGAGCAAGTTTCTCTCAATGTCCAGAGGGATTGACGTTGCGGGAGAAAATGATGCTCAACTTCTCTCTCAGTGCGGTCAATTGCTTCTCGAAGTAGAAGTTCTTCGAGGTGTGTAAAAGGAAGCTCTTTCGTTTGCTGATAACCTTTCCTTGTTAATGAGGTTGTGATAATCTTGTTATCCGCACAATCCTTTATAAACAAAAGCCTTACACTTCAACTCGTTGAAAAGGCGACGACAGCGCCCTTGACGTTGTTCTCGCATACGATCGGTGAGCAGAAGCCTTTCTACGCACCTCAAGCTCTTGCCGCCCTCCTTCTTGACGGCCTTGGACACTGAGGCCACCGAGATGTTGTTTGCGAGCTCTGTGATTTTGAGCTTCGGAACACTTCCAAAGGCCTTTCTCACAGTTAAACGGTTGACAGGTTGAAGTAAATCTAAACGAGGTCGTTCTTAGAGGTCTTCCCCGTTCTTGAGCATCTCCACGACTCTGCGGACGGTCATCCGACTGACGTTGAGCCGCTTGGCAATGTCGGACTTGTTGTGGCTCGCACACAGGAGATCAGAGATCTCGATTCTTTTCACTTCCGTCTCGACACACAATGGAAATAACGTTTTAAAGACACAGGCTGGAAAAGGAGAACTTTAAGTTTGTTTGACGGAACTCTTTCTATCACACACGTAAACCTCTCGAAAGATAAAAAAAAACCCGGAATGTAACAAAACCCTGTATATATATATATATATATATATAATTACAAAAAGTTTGAGTCTATATTTTTTCATATAAGAAAAGTAATAGAACTAATCAAACGTTATATTTTGTTTTAGTATGTTTGTATCATAATTTGAATGAGATATAAAAAAATTACAACCCAAACCCATTTTATTATTTAATGCAGTCAATTGATACGCGCAGTTATTATTCACAATGATGTCCTTTGTTTATCAGGACTGCTTCAATTCGTTTTGGCTTGCTGGAAAGCTAATTTGTGATGGTATCTTGACCCATATTCCGCCATTTTTTGTTCATTAAGACCCGCAATGGCTCACAACTGGTTGGATTCTGTTTATCAACCGTCAGTTTGATTATCGCCTAGGTCCATCCCCATTTTCACCCATCACCCATTCACATGGATGGTCAGAGACGGGGTGAGGGTGTTTTTCTCACAAAAAAAGCTCATCACCGCACACACCTAAATATGCTATGGGGATAGAAACAACCCTACATACGCCTTCTACACACAGTGAACAAAGCCCGCACGCTATTACCACAGGCTATTTTAAAACTGTCACACTCATTCGATCAACTAATTACGAACATCCTAAATACACACAAACATATTTCGATCCATACAGGATACACAAAAATTTCATCTTTTCTCAAAAGATTTTCTGGATGAGCAAGAACACCACACAAAACAACCACAAGCTGTCACAAATAGACACCAAGTAAGGGCAAGTAGAACCAAACTTCTAGGGATGGAATTCTCCAGCAAAGACCTTCTCACCCACCTCAGGCATGAGAACGGCGAGGAGGTCATCCAAGACCTTTACTTCACCCGCAACAAGCAATGGGTGGATATTACACTTTCTGAAGAGCACCACAAAAACACGCGGCTGGATCAAGGCACCAAGGTCTGTAGCACACTTATATACGCCCAAAACATCGAACACCAACATAACATAAGAGCACACTAGTTTCTCCGTTGTTATAAAATGGGACACGAAACAAACACGTGCCAAGCAGACCTCGTCTGCTCCATCTAAAGTGTAGTGGTACACCACCACACTGACTGTAAGAGCATCACTCTCATTTGCCTCAACTACAGCGGATACCATGTGGCCATGAGCATAAGATGTCCTTACCTGCCCATGGCCCGCGCAGAGTCCGTCATGGAACTAGATACTCCGAATACCACCACCATAACACATCACAAGCTTACCCATCTTCTTCACCCCTCCTCCGCACCCCTACTCTTATAAGAACATTCACTGCCCCTTCCAGCACCGCAGGGGCCAATCAACCCTACACCCAACCCCCCACAGCCCCACAGCCCCCGTACCCGCACTCGCACCGACAGTGACACAGACTCCGACACCAACACCGCTGCACAACCCCAAAACACAACTGGCCGTCCTGCTCTCCATGTTGGTAAAAGAACTCTCAGGGGGTGACCCCTCCTATACGAAGGGCAGTCAATAAGTTTTGCGAATCGGTAAAGCAAAACAGAGGAAGGGGGATGGCTGTTTGTGGGGATATTAGGACAAATTATGACAAGTCAGGGCCTGCAGCCGCATGCTCCTGCCTCATCTATTTAAGAAGCAGTAACTGATCGCAGATCGTCAGTCACAAATTTTTTCAACAATGGAGAACGTTGAGGCACCGCGCAGTGATCAAATTTTGACCAAGGAAGGCAAGAATGCAAAAGGGATCCATGAACACATGGTTGCAGGGTACACTGACACCGCCCCTTCCTATGCAACCATTGCTAGTTGGAATAGGGAGTTCCGCCATGCTCGTGAGTCCCTTGAAGATAACCCCCGTCCAGGACGCCCGTCAGACGTGTCCAACGAGGACAATATGGCCCGTGTGGAGAGGATGATCCTCGAAAATCGACGGGTGAAGGTCGAAGAAATCGAGCGAGAACTTGGAATATCACATGGAAGTGTTATCAACATCATCCACGACAATTTGGCCATGACCAAGGTCTCTGCCCGTTCGGTCCCTAGAAACCTCACGCCCCATGATCGACTTCAACGTCGTCAAAGTCCACAAGGCCAGAGTTGCACAAGCTGCCCTGCGCGAGTGCGGAGTCGAGGAGCTCAACCATCCCCCTTACAGTCCAGATCTGGCCCCTAACTACTACTTTTTATTCCGCCAGCTCAAGGCTGCACTGCGTGGACGCCGTTTTGGGGATGATGAAGATGTCCAGATCGCCGTCCAAGAGTGGATTGAACAGCAGTCGGGAGATTTCTAGTTGTCGGGAATTCGAAGCCTCGGGGACAAGTTGCGCAAGTGCATTGAAGTCGAGGGTAGTTATATTGAAAAATAATAAAACACTTTTCCTCATATCTCGTTTCCTTATATCCGAATTGCAAAAATTATTGACCGCCCTTCGTACGTCAACCTTCTGAACGTGCTTTATGCTGCTAACTGACTCTGGCAAGTCGCCTTCTCAGAGAAGGTGTTCATTCTCATACACGAACACAGAAACAAGAGACTTTCACTCCTCCCCACACCAGCGAGCACGAAACCACACCTACCGACTTCCCTCTCCAGAACTTCCACTACCACCACTCACCCTGCCTCCTATCCAGCTTTCCCCTTTTCCTCGGCTCTGGCACCATAACGACTCTCTGCCCCCACCCCTCCTTCTACTGTCCCCACCCCGTCTCCAGCTGTCCTGTCCCCTTCTTGTTTTCCCCACTTCTCCTTCTACTGCCCCTACCCCCTTTCACCGTCGCCACCCTTCCCCCTACTATCCCCACAAATCCTTTCTCTGTCCCTACCACTCCTTCCACTGTCTCCACCCCACGTTTCAATCTCCACTCCCTCCTATTACACCTTCCTCCTTCAAACTCACTACCACCCCACACGCTCCAGTTAACACTAAATCCACATCTTCAGCCTCCAACAAACCCACTACCACCGCTGACACTTGTGAGGGTAGCCGCCCCCGCCATCTCCTTCGTGGTGCAATGCCAGGAGATCAAGGAGAGGAAAGTGGCCATTGCTAACAGAGTTTTACGCTCACTTCGCTACCGTCCATAGGTCAGCTTAGTGTGTCTCAGAGATACGTACGCAGTTGTCACGGTAGTCGCCATAACGTCTCCAACCGGGTAGTCAATGCACAAGTACCTGACATCTTACTTTTCAATTTTACCAGTCTACACCCTTGGATCAGTGATTTTAGTAAAGCGCTCTATACGCCCTCATAACATACATGACGATTTTTTCTAGCCCTCAAAGTACACACAATCACTGGCACTATCTTTTAGTCACCCACTACTGATCATCACGACAACAAATACACATGGACGTCCCACTCTGCGCTCTATCAAACCACAATCGTCCACTCTTCTTTGTGGGGGACCTGAATGCACCCCATCCTACACTACTTTAGAACGCTACTAGCGATGCGGGTAGGTATCTGACCGGTACCTTGCAGCGATTTCGCTGTGAGCACATCGGCGCGGCCTTACTTCCATTCTTCTGGCTTTGCGGAGTGACCAGGTCCCTGGACATAGTCTTCCGCAGTGACCACCCCACCCGCCTCTACATCCATATAGCCCCAGATCCCCACCTACTATCTGACCACATCCCTATATATCCCATAATATCTTTTCCCATCCTGATACGCCCACACCACTCTACGATTACACTAACATGAACTGGGAGGAATTTAAAAGACATAACTACGAACACGCCACACAACTTCAACCTCCAGAACACTAATCCTTCACACATAGAAAACCACTGGTGTACACTCATGGATACCACAAAAACTACATGCAATATACACACCATGTAAAACATAAGCATGCATAAAACACTTCACATTCTCCATACACACACAAAGACTTATTACACTATAAAGAGTCTTTGCGTGCAGGTAGACAGGAATTGCCAGTAGCGCAAGGGGACCCGCATCGCGGACGACGCTCGCTGAATTGACCCTTTCTTCTTCTGGCGGCGCGTGAAGGAGATGTTGGGCACAGATTCACCTAAATCAGTGACCCTTCAACACAACAACAGCACACTCACCGACACTAATGACATCCTCGACGCATTTAGGTCAAACTGGGACACGGTGCACACACACAACCCTCCCAAACCATGCGCACAAGAGCACTTCCAGGAAGTCCAGGAATGGTGTCGGCTCCAAGCTAACGTGCTTGGGCCCGCCCCTGTGATGCAAATGTAGATACTTGATAAAATTACTACACTAACCACTCTTATCACCGTCGAAGAAACAAAACACTATAATAACATCAACACCAAACAGCGCCCCCGGCCCCTCCGTTCTTCCAGACACAATTACTTACCACCTCCCAAAAACCATCTTCCCTACACTCACACACCTATTCAACGACTCACTTGCCTCTAGCTACTTCACACAAACATTCAAAATCTCACACAACATAATACTACACAAGAAAAACAAAACTCCCAAACGCTCCAACAATTACAGGTCTATTGTCCTGTTAGAGTACCTATTAGAGATACCTGAACGTATGGTCAACACCCGTCTTCGGTTTTTTTCTGAAGAGAGAGAATGGTTCTTCCCCTGCCACTATAGCTTTAGGAAGGGCCGGTTTACTTAAGCGGTTGTGACTATCGTTCACGACATCATACAAAAAGCTCGACAATCACGACAAAAAATACACTCCATCAGCGAGGACGAACAAAAGGATTCTCTCTCACTACCTTGGCGACGGAAGGTTCTACATAAAATATAACATCAACATCAAACGCCCAAATAACACGCGTAGGCGTACCCCAGGGTAGCGTAGTGGCACCCACACCCTAAAGCTGCAGACACACGTACAGACTGCCCTACGCCGATGATGAGACCATTCTCTTCTACGGCCAGGGCCCAAAACCGAATCGCACGCCACGCATAAATAATCATGGACGACAAGACAGATTATGAGGATAAGTGGCTCATAGCTACGAATCTTTATAAGACACAGGTGACACTATACACCAGAGGTGATCACTACATGCACAACATAGAAATATAACACACATACTAGAACCAAACCTCCCAGACCCAACAAGACTGACATACACACCTCACAGTAAAATTTTAGGGGCAACATTTGAAAAGCTCCTAAAATTTCACACACACCAAAACATCATATACACAATGGCCAAGGACATCAACAAGAAACCGCGTAGGTTTATCTTGCCAGCCGTAAATTACAACTACACCTAAATAAAACACTTGTCAGGCCACTTCTCACATACACTCTAATCACGCTCGTAGCTGCGAGTCATACATGGCAGATGGAAGCACAGCGCATTCAGAACTCTTCTCTGAAACGCGCATGTCGCTCTCCTAGGTACACACGAAAGGCCACACTACATGAAAACAACAAACTAATACCCCTCAACACATATACCCACACCCGCATAACACGACAGCTTGGGAAACTCGCTACGCGTAAGACAATACACTGCGATGGTATTAAGATACCCCGCAGCTCTCGACCACCCTCAGCCAATACCTATCCTCCCAAAACATAACAACATGAACAGCCCTTTTCCATGAACATGCGCCTCTCCTCCCATCCCCATCCTCCAGTCGCCCTAGTCATACAAAATACCACTACCTACACGTACAATAGCCACCTACCTTTCAACTCTTCTTATCTTCTCTAAATTTTTTTCCGAACCTGTTCTTCTTTTAGTACACGATCACTTGCGGTCCTCCACAGTCATTCCTCTCCTGTCCTTTCTATTCAATCGATATCCTGTAGGATCACCTTTTGCCGTGTGCGATTTTCTGTCTATTCGAGAATTCACCGACGTGAATAAGGAATTTGTCGGTATTGTGTAAGTAGATGGTCCCCTTCCTAATGATCTTTATATTTCAGCCTTCCTTTAATCCATAGGTGATAAACTTACTTTCATACTGTGGTGTACATGCGCCCAGAAAAACTCACGTGAGTACGATCATTCGGAAAAACAATGTATTCTTTGTGGGGTGTACACAATCCCAGAATTGAAACTTGCACTGGAAAAGATGTATGAGATCAAGAACGCAGAGTACTCAAAACAAACTTCTGAAAGAAAAAAATAGAACCTACTGTATTCCCTCGAAGAGTGAATGGAGAGAAGAAGAAAATATCTTATGTAAAGAAGGTGAATGAGGCTGAAGGGGTCAACATACAAATGGACAAAATTGAAAAGAATCCTGGCAACCGTTTTAGAGCAAAGCTGTCTAAACAAGTAAGGATTTGTTTTTGTGATTAGTTTGGTCCATTGATCTTAATTAATTAATATGACATTTAAAATGCGATTTTAGAAGTATTTGTTGTATAAACTCAACCCCATTTCAGGCCGATAAATAATAATAAGTCCATTAATCGTCCTCATATTTTTTCTCTATCTCTTCCTTTGCAGACTGGCGGAAATTCGCCCAGAGGATTCGCGGTTCGAATACGGTCATCTTCAGTTCGAACTATGATGTTATAGTGGTTATCAAAAACGACAATTATATTGTGAATACCTTGGATGCAGTTGGTAATGCAAGCATAGCGAAGGTGGAGAATGTTGAACATGTAGAAGTTGACTTCCACATTACGAATCTTCTAATTACAGCATTCACAACTGCTTATGCTAGCATCAAGCTCTACGGCTTCTTAGACCTTTTGGGCAAACGGCCGTTGTACCGTGACACAGATAGTGCCATCTTCATTGCTAAGAAAGACAATGCGAAAGAAAGATTGCTAGCATATTTCCCGGATGAGATCAAAGATGTATATGCTGCCGATGTGTATGGAGATTCATTCTGCTCTACAGGTCTCAAATCCTACTATGTACGTATTCAAACAAGTAGTGTGTGGAGGGGGGAAGTATATACTTCGTGCTAAAGGATTAGCCATTAACCCCCAAACAAAGGATATAATTACCTACGATGCTAGGAAACGTCTAGTTGGAGCTGATATGGGTGACGAGGAAGTTGATAACCATACTCGTATCTTCATACCATTTATGGGTTTCAGAGCCGAGGAATACGGTGGGCTGAAAGAGATGAGAGGGGAAAAGGTTTTCAAAAGGACTTTTAGAAAAAGATTCGAAGTTCCGGGTAGGTATCGAACCATACCTTTATCATTATTATCATCTCATTACGTTTACCATTTTTTTTTTCATTTAGAATATTCTCTCTGTTTAATATGAAGAAAATAAAGATGATAAAATACGAGTTTTATCTATCCAATAAAGGTAAAATAATAATTTGTCTATTGCCAACTTTATAATTTGTCGATAGAATAACTCAGGATATTCTCTTGAATTTATTAGGAGAATTCTTCCATCCTCGCTTTTTCAATCTTTGTTTTAATCATATCAGTGAGCTGACGAGCGAAAGAGCAAGAGAGAAAGCGAAATAACGTGGTTTTCTATCAAATATAACGATGTTCACTACCTTCTCACCATAATTCATAGATTTAGAATGAAATATTCAGGAAAACTTGTCTCCCCGTGCTCTATGACCATTGGAGAGCCCACTACGAAGAAAAATTAATCCATAACCTCGCTTTTTAATTTTCCCTTAATGATTAAATCGTCTAAATCCATAAATTGGATCCCTTAAATGATTATGAATAAGTCAACGAAGATGGTCGAAGAAACCAACCGAAGATGAATAGTCTGGTCTAAATTTTTGACTCCATTCACACTCATCTTCAGTAGCAAAATAACTGCCGAGTCTAAGGGTGACATGATGTGAATGGAGAATCATCCTTTAACGTCCGAGACATAGACAAGCTCATCAACAAATGTGTAAAAATATATGCGGTTGATATGGGATAAAGAGACTTCACCGAGGTCCGAATATCCATGTATTCTTTCGTTTTAGCATACCAGCGGAGTTGCCACTTCAATCTTTTCCAAGCTTCCAAACCATGTTTTGGTTCGAAATAGTGTAAAGTGATTCATTTAATAACCAGAGAAACAAAGAGAATGTACTAAGGAAAACTTGTAGAATATAAAGAAATCAATATTATACGCTCAAAAAATATTCATTACCATGAACTGAGAAACGGGTATATGCTATATACTCGTAAGAGGCGGAGTTGCTACACAACTCTTTTGGAAATCTTTAACACTAGTCCGCGTAGTTGTCATGTCATACAAACCTCCTCATTAACAAAATGGCGCGTGTGTGCGTGTATGTATGTGGGAGTGCGTGGATCCTGTATGACCTCAAATCAATGAGCGACTTCTCTACAATAAGTTCGCTCACAACACTCTCTTAAGATTCAAAGTAAAATTTAGATACATTTCATCCAAAATTTAAAGGTTAAATGAAATAATTTTCCTGAAAGCTTAAACGCCGCCAAAATGCAACTAACTTTACTTATAAACTCCTATTCTAATGAAACCTATTGAGTTAATTATTTTACATAGAAATATATACATAATTAATATATAAATTAACGTATCATTATCACAATACTAATAATACCAATTTTGTCTCCATATGTCAAATTTAATCCTAATCTATTTGTTATACATTTTTAAATTTCATTCTTTATATTTGGATGAGCATCAAAACTTGCAGTAGTTTTGAGGGTTAACTATGCAAATGCTTTTAATATTTATTGTTGTAGACCTAATGTGCGAAAAAGCCAAAGGTCAAAAGATGGAACATAAACATATGGGATGCTTGAGAGGCACAAAAATGGTCGTTCGCTCGCAAGGTTCTACGAATGAGGGGGTAAGGAGAGTTGGGTTTGCTTCCTCCCCAAGTGGAAAAGGTGTTGAAGCTCTCTCGCAAATTCATACCACGGAGCGGGAAATAAAGAGATACTTTGGGGGGGACACAACTGAGGTGGGTTGGTGGGGGGATTCAAAAAAGTTTGCTGACATCACCAAATTAGCAAACTCGGCATTTGTGCCACAAAACTACACCATACGCCATTTTGTCGATGAGGATGTTTAGAATTCCTAGCAATTACGCGGACCAATTAAAGATTTAGGAGTGAAGTGGCAACTACGCCTCTTCTATAACATATACCCGTTTCTCAGTTCATCGCAACTATTACAGAATAAGTAATTCTTTTCTTGGGGGGGGGGAGGTAACTTAATTTTAAAAAATGAAAGTCGTTCGAATGATTTTTTTATATCCAAATTCACATATGTATATATTTCTACAGATTATTACCATTTAAAAAACACAAAACAAGGTAATCTGAATGATTTATTTATATGATAGTATCCATATTACATGATATCGCATAGTATATATATATATATATATATATATATATATATATATATATATATATATATATATATATATATATATATATATATATATATACATATATATGATTGCAATGTCTTGCAGGAAAAAATGAAATGGTGTTTCCAAGTACTTTCGAACTTTATTAAGTTCCTTATCAAGGATAACTACAAGAAATAATATTATACTTAAAGAAATTAGTACTGACTTTTGTCTTTAGTTTTTTATATATAATCTTTAGTTATATGGCCCCATTTCTTTTTTAATTGTCACTGCTCTGTTATGTACATTGTATTTTCCCCACTCTTTCGCTCCTCGTGTCTTATAATCTCCCTCGTTAGGCTATCTCCATTTCTTTTAATCTGTTACCCTTTCGTCTTCTCAGTTTAACCTTACTACCTTGCTTCTTGTAATTCTTAATGTGAATCTTTGACTTCCCCCTTCCGTCTTCCTCATTGGTGATTTCTTGTTTTTGATGCGGTCTTTCATACTTTTCTTTCGTATATATACCTCTAACATAATATTACTTCTTGTATTTATCCTGGGGGCGATGGGGAATATCGCGCAACTCATAGCCTATGTTCCCTAAATGTGGTGCCCCTGTTTTTTAACTAAGCGTGTGCCCAACGTCCGAACACCAGGCGGGATAACTGGTTTGGGTATCTGACTAAGGGTACCCACCAACCTTTTGGGGCAGTTGTGTGTATGGACACCAGCACACTTCTGACCCATATAGTTGTCTTTGCTGTGGCCCTGCAGTTAGTGAATGGCATCACAAGGGCTAGGTGACCTCACACCAACATAAAAGGTGGGTGAGGAGAACCCCATGAGGCGGTTTGATGACCAAACACTAGCATCACTCCGGCATCCCCAAATAACCTTGTGGGGCGACTGTGTGTCTGAACCACAGCGCACTTTCGGCCCACTTGGTCCTAGTCAGTATGTGTACTCTGTACGAGTCGACGGATGTACCCACTGGGGGGCATCGTCCGCAGGACCGTGCCACGGAGGTAGGTTTGGTTGCCTGGGTCGTTGTTTTGCTTTCGGGAGGTCTTTGCACCGCAGTCCAGTAAAACTCCGTTATGCGGCTCCGCTGTTTTTGAAACAACAGTGGGAGTCGGGGGGCGGGCTACCCTGTCTGGACTGTATGGGCGCTCTCCGGACTCAGATGGCGATTTGGTACATGCCCTCGGCTCCAGAGACACCACTTATAAAAATCAAAATCAAATGGGTAAATTTTCCAAAAACTCATCCCAGAGACCGCCGGCCTCTGGTCACCGTGAAAACAGCAAAGATCTTCGTCGCTTGGATCCTTTTGGATCAGAAGTAGACGAAGAACTGGATTATGACCGCTTTATAGTACTAAAATCCAGCAACGAACGTTGTCCTCTTAACAAAGCTGACATCTTTGATGTCTTTGACGACTTCGTAAACAAGTGTGGCGAACCTGCTCAAATGTGGCCGCGCAATGATGGCGCATTGATTGTCGAGGCCAAGTCTAATGAGCAGCAAAAGAGAATTCAATCTCTTGAAAAGTTAGCCTCAGTGAATGTATCATCCGCGTTTCACCCGACATTTAATACCTCCAAAGGTGTTATTCGATGAACTCATTGAGTATGATATCGACAGGTTGGTGACAAAACTTGCCAATCATAAAGTAACAAGTGCACATCGCATTTCTAGGTTTGTGAATGGCGCTAGGGTCCCTACCGCCACCATAATCCTAACTTTCAACAGATTGGAACCGCCCAAGTACGTCAAGGCTGGCTACCTTAACATCCCAGTCAAGCCTTACGTCGAAAACCCCCGGCGGTGCTTCCATTGCCAACGCTTTGGCCATGTAAGCAAGTTTTGTAAAAGCGAAAGGATTTGTGTAAACTGCTCAGCAGAATTTCACGGAACACCCTGTTCCAAACAGCCGTGCTGCCCCAATTGTGGCGGAGACCACTCTGCCACATCACAGCAATGCACCTTCTTCCTCTACGAGAGAGAGGTCATTGCTGTTCGAAATAAAAACAGGGTGAGCTATAAAGAGGCTAGACGAAGAGTTAGGGAGACTTACGTTCAGCCTGGCGTGAGCTTCGCGGATGCTCTGCGTACCACCAAGCAAAAGAAGGGGAGAAGCCAGAGACCATCTACAGGCTCTCCTGAACAAACCAGAAGTCCTCCACAACCGAAACCCAGGTCTCCGCGCAGAGATGTGCCTCAACAGGTAGAGGGTTCTCCACACCGTAAACCCGCATCTCCACGCGCACCTGAAAAGGTTAAGAGCCCCCCTCGACCGAAACCACGATCAATCGGTAGAGAAAACTCTTCACCAAAATCTAGCCTAGCTTCTGATGGCACAAAGAAGAGGAACCTTCCATCCTCTCCCGATTCACCAAGAGTGGCAAAACACCTTGCCACCGCCCCACAAGACGTGGATGTGAATCGGATTGGGCCGCAGGTGGTGTCTATTCCAGCTCTGGACATCCATCCTGCCCCAAAAGAACACAGAACTACAGCCCCAAAGCGAGTAGTCAGCAACCCACCCCTTGCTGATACTGCTTTGGAACTCCTTCGAGCCCTAAGTGAGAAGGAATCAACCTGTACCGCATCACAGGAAACAGCTGTAGTAGAGGCTGCCCCCTTATCCAAGGAGGAGCCGAACCAACCATCAGATTCCAAGAACCCTTCGCCAGCCGAACAATCGCTGCCACCATCACCAGCCAAGTCGATGTCATCGGCTCATGAAATGACTGATGGAGATGCTCCCACATCTGCTTCTCCAGTCAAGACAGTCATTTCGTATAGCCAGCTAACAAAATTGCCACGTTTAAAAGTAAAGTCGAGAGCTAAATTAACGCTCCCGATGCCTCCAGATTCATACCCAAAACCGGTAATTGGTATGACCAAAACTACCCCTACGGGTAGTATAAAACCAAAACCTCCTACCCCTAAGGGTAGGATGATTGTCTTAAAGAGGTAAGGATGTATCCAATAATTCATTGGAACATCCAAGGTCTCTTCCCCAAGTGGGAAGAACTCAAGCTCCTGTTTAAAGACTACAATCCTGATTGTATAGCTTTACAGGAAACTTGCTTGGGTACTCGTAGTGTACCCAATATTCCTGGTTTTGTGGGATACTATAAGAACCCTACAGAACCAATCCATGGTTCTGCTGTGCTCATCAACAGCAGGGTTCCCTACAACCAGATCGACCTTGCGACAGACCGGCAGGCGGTCGCTGTCCGCCTGTTCTCCCATCGCCACTATACGGTCTGCTCGTTTTACCTCCCTCCTAGTGAGGAAAAAGACACAGCCTCTCTAGCTAGAAAACTAGAAGAGGTAATTAAACAGCTCCCTCCCCCCTTTCTATTGATTGGGGATTTTAATGCTCGACACCCCCTTTGGGGGGACCATGATAAGAACCCTAGGGGAAACATGATTGAGAAATTTCTGGGCGAAAATGATGTCTGCCTTCTAAACGATGGCAGCCATACATCATTTCACATCCAGACGAGCAGCTCTACATGCGTGGACTTGTCCCTCTGTTCACCAAGCTGTAGAGCTGATTTTGACTGGGCAGTGGATCCTGACTTGCGAGGCAGCGATCACTTCCCCATTATTATAGCGCCATGTACAGGTGGCCCCCCTCCACCACCTAGTAAAAAATGGAATGCAAAAAAAGCAAACTGGCCTAAATTCAGGCACCTCTCGAGCCATGACGGGTCCTTCCCTCATGAAGATATTGACGTGGCTATCGATGACCTTCTAGTCCACGTCAATAAAGCGGCTAACTCCTCCATCCCGCTCTCCGGCTCAACCGCTCGCGGACCACAAGTTCCCTGGTGGTCGGCTGAATGCTCGAGAGCCGTGACTGAATGTAAAATGGCTTGCCGACGTTACCATCGCTCCCCTACGATGGTAAATAAAATTGCTCGTAACAGAGCAAGGGCAGCACGGTGACGCATCCTTCGACAGGCTCGAAAGACCTCGTTGGAAGGTTACATCGCGTCCATAAGTTGGCAAACGCCTATAGACAAAGTGTGGAAAAGGGTCAAAAAGCTATTGGGCAAATCCAATGGCTTTACAGCTCCCAACATTATCCAAGCTGGAGAATTATTGGGGGACTTGTCCCATATTTCCAATGTCTTGGCCAGATCATTTGCTAGCATCTCAAGCCCAGATAATTATGAGATGCAATTCCAGTGCTTTAGGCTCCAACAGGAGCAGCAACCGCTCAACTTTATGGAGCCTAACATGGATAACGAGTCTTACAACCGACTCTTCTCTATCCATGAGCTCCATAATGCACTGAAGCACTGTAGATCCACTGCCCCCGGATCGGATGGCATTTCCTATGATATGATTAGGAATATGCATCCATCCCTTCTCTCTCATTTACTGGACATTTACAACTGGATTTGGATCAAGGGCCGCTTCCCTTCCATGTGGAGAGAGGCCATAGTCCTTCCATTCCGCAAACCAGGAAAGGACGGGACGGAGCCTACCCATTACCGCCCCATTGCTCTTACCAGTTGTCCATGTAAAGTGTTTGAGAGAATGGTCAATTTCAGACTCGTCTGGTTTTTGGAGACTCAAAATCTCATATCTCCTTCTCAATCAGGGTTCAGAAAAAAGCAGAGTACGACAGACCTGCTTGTCCGAATGGAGTCACTCGTAAGAGATGCTTTTTCAAAGAAGCAGCACGCCATCGCTGTCTTCTTTGATATTGAGAAAGCATACGATACCACCTGGAGGCGTGGTATCCTTAAACAACTCCATGATTGGGGCCTGCGGGGTTACCTCCCCAGGTTTGTCGAGCAATTTCTGATGCGACGCACACTACGCGTAAGGGTTGGAGGCACCTTATCGGAGCCCGTGGACCAAGTTGAGGGTGTGCCACAGGGAAGTATCCTCAGTGTCACCTGCTTATCTGTGGCCATTAATAGCATTGTTAGAAATCTCCCTCCCGAGATTTCGTCGACGTTATATGTGGATGATCTGGCGCTCATTTGTTCTTCGCCCAGACTCCCATTTATCGTCCGTAAGCTACAGCGAGCTATAAGCACTGTAGCTGAAAATGCTTCCTCCAAGGGTTTCCGCTTTTCCGCAGTAAAGACCAAGGCTGTTCACTTTTATGGGCATAAGTTAGTGACACGGGACCCCCCCTCCCATTTGTCGCTATATGGTGTGCCTATAGATTTTGAGCTTCATTTCAAATATCTGGGGGTCATATTTGATTCAAGGCTTTCTTTCCGGCACCATGTGGACGCCTTGAAAAGGTCTTGTTTAAAGAGAATGGACATAATGAAACTGTTGTCTCACACTTCTTGGGGAAGTGATCGACGTACCCTGTGGCTCCTGTATCTAGCATTGGTCCAATCAAAGCTAGACTATGGATCACAGGTGTATTCCTCTGCCTCGCCATCCATTCTCGAAAAACTAAATACTGTGCGTAACCAGGGTGTGCGCCTGGCTTCTGGAGCCTTTAAGTCCTCCCCAGTGTGGAGCCTCTACGCAGAGAACGGGGTTCTCCCCCTTCCCTATCACAGGCTCAAGTCTAATTTAAACTACCTCCTTAGACTTGAGCAACTACCGCAGACGCCAGTGTATGAGTGCATGTTCAATACACGGACAGTGGCCTCATACGATAGACCTCCATCTCTGGCTCACCCCTTTGCTCTGCATATGGCCGAGCACACTGCGCAACTAGGGGAGTTCTCAGTGATTCCCTTTACCATGCCAAAGACCCCCCCCCCGTGGCTCATACCACCTGTAATGGTATGTAGGGAACTAGCTGATAGGCCCAAGGATCACCACCTGCCTGTAGTATTGAGAGCCATGTATGGCGACCACTCCTCTCAACATCGGCATAGCACTTTTGTGTTCACCGATGGGTCCAAGTCACCGGACAGAGTTGGAGCAGCTGCTGTCTTTCCATCTGAGACAGCATTGGTCCGCCTGCCAAACGCAGCTTCCGCATTCACAGCGGAACTCGTTGCTATGATGGCGGCACTGACTATCATAGCTGGCAGGCCATCTGGTTCTCATACTATCTTTACAGACTCCCTTAGTTCGCTTCAAATGTTGGGTGATGTTGGTTCGAGCCATCCGTTGGTTTCCAAGATCCAGCGGTGGCTCCTACGACTATCGCCCATCCACGAGATATCCTTTTGCTGGGTGCCTAGTCACGTGGGCATCCCAGGCAATGAGAGGGCAGATACTGCAGCCAAAGAAGCAGCATCACTGGGGACAGCTCCAGTGGCCCCAGTCCCACTCTGCGATGCCTATCCTCTGATCAATGAATACGTGGTCGGCCTATGGCAGAAGAGGTGAAGTGAGCTCCCTCCCACCAAGCTCCACTCTATAAAACCCTCCGTTCACCCATGGCCACGTACAACTAGACATCGTAAAATGGAGGTTGCGCTTGTCCGTCTGAGGATAGGCCATTGCCGGCTCACCCATGAGCATTTAATGAGTGGGCTGCCCCCACATATGGGCATTCTGTGTGGGGTACAAATATCTGTCCTCCATATATTTGTAGAATGCCCATTGCTAAGGAATCTCAGAAGGACGACTTTTCCCTTCATTACCAGAGAGATGGCCCCCCAGCAGGCTCTGCGGGGCATCTTTTCTGAGACCCATTGCTTCTTTAACGTGACTAGGATACTAACCTTCCTAAAAGAAAGCAATCTCTTAAACAAAATTTAAAATAGTTTTATATATTCATTGTTGATCTATTCATAGTTTATGTTTTTACATTTTAAAAAAAATGAATAAATTTTTAACAAAAATATAATTGCTTAATAACTTTTAAAGTTATATTGTTGATATATTCATAGTTTATTTACTTGTTATTTATTATTATTATTATTTTATTTTATTTTTTTTGGTTGAATTTTTTAATAGTCTATTTTTTGTTAAAAGATTTTAACTCAACTGACTTAACATTGCCTATTAAACTAATTTTGGTCCCAAGGACACTTTGGCTTTTTTATGTATTTTAATATGGCAATATTTTAAAAATAATAATTTTAAATTCACTGCCCATAAGTGAATTTGGCTGCGAGATAGTCAATCTGGGCTACGCAGCTTTTAATCCTTAATGCACTATTCATCCATTCATTGTACATATTTATCCTTGATAAGGAACTTAATAAAGTTCGAAAGTACTTGGAAACACCATTTCATTTTTTCCTGCGGGACATTGCATTCATTTGCTACCCTCACGTGATACTTTGTGAGTTTTTCATTTCAATATATATATATATTATATTATATATATATATATATATATATATAAATATATATATATATATATATATATATATATATATATATATATATATATATATGTATATACAGTATATTAGATTACATCTAATAATATGCATTTCCAACTATCAATAGATCTGTATTGAGTGTATAATATTGATTTCTTTATATTCTACAAGTCTTCCTCTCGTATGATCTCTTCGTTTCTTTGATCATTATAATAATCAAATTCTTCTAGAAAAGCTCGATACGATTTACCACTTGTCATCTGATGAATAATATAGACACAAAACAAACCACAAGGGACTGCAAAGTAACAACTCTGAATGGATTGACATTAACAATTTTATTAATTTCTGCTAGTTTCGTAGTCTTATCTCGATAATTAGCTCTTCTATTTCTATTCCATTTATTTTATAAGATTAAACCAATAAGCTTCTAGATTTATCTATCTCAATGAAAAGATGAAACTGAAACTCTGCATATATAACAAAGGAGCAGTGGCCGCTTGTGTATAGCCACTGCGGAACTGCACCCCTCCCCCTATTTCCACTCGATATTATCGATAACATTTAATATAATGAGTCGTTTTTTCTTTACTTCTTTCTTTATAATTGTACACTTTATAATCATTAAGCTTAATGTCAGTAACCATACTATAGTTTATGAAAAAAATACAAAAATCCTTGTATACAACTGTACGCTTCACAGTTCCAGCCCGCCGTTTTGCCTCTTGTTCGCATGCTTACATGTCCGAGATAGGAAGCTCAGCGCTACGGAAAGAGAGCACTGTGGTTCACTCAGTGCTGACCTTGGTGTGTTGGTGGAAGGTAGTGTTCTTTTTTTTTACTCCGCTTGTGTTGGTCTTAAGAACGTGTTCATATTCTTGAATGTGAAAAGGTGTAGAATTTAATTTTATTTTAGGTCCGATATTCATGAATATTGCAAATTAATTGAGCTGCTGAAATTTATCTCGGAAAATAATCTAGATGATGTTCTTAGTGAAATTACGAAACTAATAAAAATCCTCTTGACAATTTCCATGACTACATCAGAGGCAGAACGCTGCTTTTCAACACTCAAAAGAATAAAAACTTTCTAATGAGCACTATGAATTCTGAAATACTAAATGCACTTGCAGTGCTTCAAAATTTCCTCAGTAGTCATCCAGAGATCAAGGCGAAAATAATTCATCTTTTCGCGCAAATTAAAACAAGAAGAATATATTTCGTTTATAATGAATGGACCAAGCTGGAATTGTAACAATTTAAGCTATTAGTAAGTAAAAAATGTTTGATTTTGTTCTGTTTAGGATTTTATCAAGTTTATCTATAAATTTTCTTTTTATATGCTTATTGCCTTTAACACAATACTAATACAATGCTAAACAAATTCTGATGCAGTACCTCCACTAATTTTAGCTACGATCCGTCACTGCAAGGGAGATTGGCTTTATTAATGGAGATCTAAACGGTAACTGTATTGAAATTGTACCCTGTTGCATATAATTTAAACTTTCACCAAGGCCTATAGTACTCTTGTCGTGATTTAAGTTAATACAATAAAAAAAATGAGAAATTGTGTATACGTAAGCCCAATACTCTGTTCACCTTCAATACACCTCTACACCATTATATAGCAAGTAAAAAACCCTTAAAGCAACTGGATCTGCTTCGTCCGATTAGTCTAATTCAAATGACCTTTCAGTTTCATTTCCGTTTATTAGATGGAGATACGATTTGCATTAAAAGGTTTAAATTCAAAAGGTGATGCATCATAAGTACCAGAAAATGCTGAATAGCCAACCATAGCAATCCACGTAGGTATTTTCCTCATGAAAATATTATCCACATTCTTCATAGATATTCCACTCAGAGTTATGAAATTTCCTATACAAATTTGTATGACAGGGTACTTAGCGTTTGATGTAGCCAGCATATTTTTTATCTCCAGTTGTGTAGATGTAAGGTGGATTTTTCTCACGGGATGGAAACTCCCAAATAATTATATTTTTGCTTCTAAACCAGTTTTGGTTCGAAATAGTGTAAATTAATGTGGTGTTCATGATAACTTTATCTTGAGGGAGACTTTATTAATTAATAGCTTATGTTACGAGAGTAAATCGGCGTGTAATTTTCCATATATATCAATTAATTTTTAGTCGCGTGCGAGTCTAGTCACGAGCGACTTTAGATCTCACTATGTCGGTCGGTCGGTCCCCGTATGTCTTTTTAGGTAATAACATCATAACTATTTGGCCGATTCTAACGAAATTTAAAAACTTTATGTTGCTTTACATTCTCTCACGAATGCTATAAGTGCCAAAGTCCTTCCAAGGTTAACCCAGGAATTATTTTGTTTTGGCAATAACATCATAACTATTTGGCTGATTCTAACGAGATTTGAAACTCTCGTGTTGTTTTACATCTATTTCGAATGCTATAATTGCCAAATTCCTTCTAAGGTTAGCCCGGGAATTATTTTGTTTTGGCAATAACATCATAACTATTCGGCTGATTCTAACAAAAATTTGAAACCCTTATGTTGTTTTACATTCTATTTCGAATGCTATAATTGCCAAAGTTTTCCCAAAGTTAACCCGGGAATTATTTTGTTTTAGCAATAGCATCATAACTATTCAGCCCGAACCTCTGCTAGACTCGACTAGGCTATAATATGCTATACTCTGCTAGACTAGACTAGGCTATAATATGTATAATATGCTAGGCTATTATAGGCTAGGCTAGCTATGCTAAGATATAATGTACAAGAGTAAACTATACTAGGTTAATTTAGGCTATAAAATACTATGCTAGGATAGCATATAGTATGTTAGGCTAGACAATATTAAGCCATGCTTGACTAGGGTATAATAGGATAGTTATAATAGGCTAGGTTCTACTATACTATGCTAGGCTAGGTTAAGCTATGCCAACCTATACTAGGCTAGACAGGGCTATACTATGCTAGGCTTAGGTAGGCTAAAGTATAATAGGCTAGGGAGGGCTTTGCTCTGCTATGTTAGGCTATGCTATTTCAGGTTAGGATAGGATAGCTAACCAAGGCTATAATAGGCTAAGCTATGCAAGATTATTCTAGTGTAGGGTATAGTATGCTATACTAGTCTAGGATATACTAGGCTAGGCTATAATATGATACGCTTAGCTATATTATCTTAGGTGTGGTTATGCTAGGATACGCTATACCTATTCTAGCTTGGCTATACTAAGCTAGGCTACTCTAGAAGACGGTAGGCTAGGCTCTGACATGCAATGCTAAGCCATACCTGGTTAGGCTAGGCTAGGCTACACTAGGCAGTGCTACGCTAGGCAAGGCTATAATATAATATGCTAGGTTAGACTAGGGTCTACTAAGCTATACTAAGCTAAGTTAGGATTATACTAGGTTATACTAGGCTAGCTAGATTATACTAAGCTAAGCTAGGTTAGGCCCAGCACAGCTAGGCTATTCGATTTTAGGCTAGGCTATCCTATGTTTGGCTAGGCTAGGCTAGGCTTGGCTATACTAGGCTAAAACAGGGTAGGTTATACTATGCTATGCTTGACTATGGTATGCTATGCTATACTAGGCAAGCTTAGGCTAGGCTATTCTGGTTATGCTAGGCTAGGCTATGCTAGACAATACTACGCTATGCAAGGCTAGGCTATTTTCTAATCTGCTATGCTATGCTAAAGTATGTGGCAATACTATGCTACTTTAGGCAAGGCTAGACTAGACTGTGCTGTGCTATGCTATCCTGTGTTGTGCTATGCTATGCTATGCTATACTATGCTATAATATACTATGCTATGTTATACTATGTAGTTATACTATGCTGTACTATATTATGGAATGCTGTGCTATGCTATACTATGATATGCAATGATATTCTATAATATACTATGCTCTAATCTGCTATGGTATATTATGCTATGCTATGGAATACTGTGCTATTAGTGTGTGTCAATCTTTTCAACGTTCTAACTACATAAATGAGGGGTGCTCAAAATTTTCAGCCCTACTTATGAATTCTAAAGTAGTTTTTTTTTATTTAATACCATGCAATGGGTTCGCCACTCCCGCCGTAGGGAAGAGCTTGCGCTTCCCTACTAAGATTAAATTTTCTGAACTTCACCATTTGTAATTCTTTGGGTTTTAAAAAATTCACAAAATTTCGATACTTATATTTATTTCTGAACTTCACCATTTTGTTTTATGATATTATAAAAGAATTATTAGAAATAACTTTGATAAAAAAACATAAGTCATAACCAAACTAAGATGAAATTATTATTCAAATACTCAAAAAATCCCCTTCTTAAATTATAGAGTTAGTGATGATAATTTTAGTTCTACTTCGTTAGATACTTAAAAAGTTTTGACTTTTTTTTGTAATCTTGGGCAATTAAATGACTATTATTATATTAATAATTATATCTATTTCACTTTTTTTTCTTATTTCACCGTTTGAAACATATTCATCAGTGTGCTGAAGATTACGTGGCTTTCAGTATTACCATCCTACCAGTGGGATTTGACCTACAATTGCTTTTAAAATTAGGACAAGACTGGCGACATTCACACATTTGAACACCTAAATTGAAAATAGCAGAATTGTTGCCACTCAATTCCAAACTCTGGTTGACTTTCTGAAATGTGGATTTTAGAAACTACCCAGCAGCCAATCTTGCAAAGGATATTTACCCTAAAGTGCTTGAAAAGTGGCACCCCTTGTAAATTCAAGAGTTACAATCTTAAACAGATCCCAAAGAACTGGGAGCGGGCCAAAAACATATCCCTTGGGAGAGGAGGGCTACAGGCCTAAGACACTTTCATTACAGACAACCTGTTGATATTTTCAGGCGCAAGTGTAAAATTGTTTTTTGCTGTGAATTTGGCTGCCCTGGTTGCAAAAACGAAACTCAACTTCATTTAAATCCCCGATGGAGAGGAAGATCTCTGTGAAGCAACTTGCTTTCAATAAATGTCAGAGAGAAATGATTACTTCTTTTGGACCACATCAGCTTTGCTTTCTACATTTACTTGAGTAAAATAGACAAGTCAATAAGTAAAAGCGACAAGAAGGTGAAGGAAGAAGAGTTGCTTACTATAAGGAAGCCAATATTTCAATGCTATCAAGTGAAATAATTTTCTCTCCTGAAGAAAATGAAGACAAATAGCTGATGCTCAAGGTGGAAAGGATTGGATTTATGAAGTGAAATTAAACATACCAACCACATCTTCAAATTCCATTTTCTTTGCAATAACATCATAACTATTTGGCTGATTCTAACGAAATTTGAAAAATCTTATATTGTTTTACATTCTCTTTCTACTAATATAATTGCCAAAGTCCTCCCAAGCTTAGACCGAGAATTATTTTGTTTTGGCAATAACATCATGACTATTCGGCCGATTCTAACGAAATTTGAAACCCTTAATGTTTTTACATTTTCTTTCGACTGATAGAATTGCCAAGGTCCTCTCAAGGTTACTCTGGGAATTATTGAAAGCTTTGAAGGTCGTTAGGTCATAAATCAGAATAAGTGAGGGCACGCGACTTTTTCTCAGCAGACCTTGTTTCTTCGATTAATTATATTTCGTTTTTATAATTGCTTTAATAGAGTAATATCTTGCATTGGAAAGAAATGTAGAGATTTTTTCTTCTCTATAGTTTAACATGGTCTCTAAATATACGCCATGTGGGTAATTATTTCCTATAAAGCTTACAAATGTCTCATTTAAATAAATGTCAACATTGCTGAACAAAGTGTGAAGAATATTATTTTTAGGATAAATAACTTTGCCATCATTAAGTTCACTACCGTTTGCCTCCACAATTCTTTTGATATGAAGATAAGCCTCAGTCGGGTCTAGATAGTCTTGTCCGCCACGAGATACATAATATTCATTCGGAGTGAGATCGGATGAGATATTGCTAAGTGGGGAGAGTAATCTTCACTCTTACTCTCCACTTAGCAATAGCTCATCCGATAGAGAGTAAGAGTGAAGATTACTCTCCACGATCGAAATTTGGGTTGGCGGAACGGTAAATAAATCGACTTCTGTCTTCGTACATACATAATTGATGGATGAAGAATATTCATTTTCACACATGTTCGATTTATGAATTCGACGATGGGAAGGGCAAGATTGAAGATTTGATTATTTTTTTAGAAACGAAACTGATGTAAACTGCCGAATATTAGCACCGTCATTCAAGATAACAATCGATAGAAGAAGGACGTTTGCTTTGAGCAATTTCGAAAGTCAAGGAAGTTCCTCAAGCTATTCGACAGCATATAATTAACCTTTATTTCTGAGCGAGTTAAAGTGACTTATGCAACTGTAGGTTCTATAATTCAAAAGCACTTTGAGTATGAGACTCGTCTTCGTGGTATTATTGTAAACAAAGGTTATGCCACGAGAAATTAAATTCTTACTTGTTTAAATACTTTTTTCACCTTCTAAATTTTGTTCATTAGCAATAATTGTTATATACAAAGAAAATCTTCTGTTGAATATATGTTTGCTGACTCTCCTGTTTGATATAACTAGATAAAAGCACGAAATATTTCAGAAATATTGAAAATTTTAGTACGTAAATACTTGTTTCACCTATATATATATATATATATATATATATATATATATATATATATTAAGAAAATTATTGCAGTAACGCAATTAATTATGCGGTTAAAAGGCTATTTTTTGGCAAACCAGTCTTCCTCAAAGCCTTCGGAAGGAGCTCTTCTCACATACACGAAAAGGTAGCACTTAAAATAGGTTTGCCAAAAAATAGCCTTTTAACTGCATATATATATATATATATATATATATATATATATATATATATATATATATATATATATATATATATAAAATTTCGGCGCTTGTCTGTGAGAGATTAATGAAAGGGTGCTGCTGTGTCATTTCGTAAAGAATGAAAAGCGTAACAGCGA